>JAPYZJ010001541.1:0-26713 GCA_030522765.1 Ophioninae sp. B BG-2022a | reverse complement strand
CAGGGTACCATTTTTGATAGCAGGGTACCATTTTTGATACCAGGGTACCATTTTTGATACCAGGGTACCATTTCTGATACCAGGGTACCATTTTTGATACCTAGGTACCATTTTTGATACCTAGGTACCATTTTCGATACCTAGGTACCATTTTTGATACCAAGGTACCATTTTTGATACCTAGGTACCATTTTTGATACCTAGATACCATTTTTGATATCTAGGTACCATTTTTGATGTCTAGGTACCATTTTTGCCTAACACCGATCGTTTCACGTTCCACCAGTGTTTCTAGCCGGGCAACTAATTAGACATGCTCAAGATTCCCAAAAGCTTTTTTTCTGTTTGACACGCGAGCGTTAACTTCATTCGATCGAATTACTCGGAGGGTTGAACGCGCGCGGAGTCTCGAGCAATTACGCGCTTCTTTCTCCATTCGTAGGAGAGACTGCAGAACGCGCAATGGAGGAAAACGTGTTTCAAGTTGAGATATGACACGGAAGAAAGACGCGGTGGTGGGAAGACGGCTGAGCTGTCTGGGTGTGCAGCACGTGGCGAAATTAGCCTCGCAAATTTCGTCTAATTAAAGGCCGTTAGTGAAAGCTCGTCGAGTTCTTCTGCTTCCCTCTCTATCTCTCTCTCTCTCTAGTTCTCTTTCTCTTCGTCGGATACGGATAGGCTGCTAACTCTTGTGAGATGTGTCACGCTCGGTGGAGACAAATGTGCGATCTTCACGGTCCTCTTTTCCTTGTCTAGCTAGACGTTTACCAGTGTTTCGACTCGAGCATTATTTTCGTCCTCATTTCTCTTGCAGAACATTATGCGCGAGAATTCGCAAAGTTACGCCACCATTTTTTGAAGAAAACACGTTTCGCGGCCATTTTGTGAAGAAGTTTTCGAAAATGAGCGGCCATTTTGTGAAGAAAAGATTTTACGCGGCCATTTTGTGAAGAAAACATTTTGCGCCGCCATTTTGTGAAGAAGAATGTTTCGCGGCCATTTTGTGAAGAAGTTCTCGAAAATGGGAGGCCATTTCGTGAAGAAAGCATCTTACGCCGCCATTTGGTGAAGAAAAGTACGTTACGCCGCCATTTTGTGAAGAAAAGATTTTACGTGGCCATTTTGCGAAGGAAACATTTTACGCGGCCATTTTGTGAAGTAAAGATTTTACGTGGCCATTTTGCGAAGGAAACATTTTACGCGGCCATTTTGTGAAGAAAACATTTTGCGCCGCCATTTTGTGAAGAAGAATGTTTTGCGGCCATTTTGTGAAGAAGTTCTCGAAAATGGGCAGCTATTTCGTGAAGAAAGCATCTTAGGCCGCCATTTGGTGAAGAAAAATACTTTAAATCGCCATTTTGTGAATAAAACATGTTTCGCGACCATTTTGTGAGGAAACAATCAAAATCAGGCGGCCATTTTGTGTAAAAACATATTACGCCGCCATTTTGTGTATAAAACACGTGACGCCGCCATTTTGTGTATAAAACACGTCACACCACCATTTTGTGACCAAATTCCGGAAATTAGATTAGACTTTAATTGTCGACGAACTAACCTGTCGTGTTCGTGTCCATACGAGGGATTGATCCTTCTCGCGTAGAGCGAAGCGCCACCTTCGGAGAGATAACCGTCGCAGATGTCGGATAGAGTCCGGCTGCCGACGCTGACGCCACTGCGCAGGACTTCACCGTCGCTGAGGTAACCGGACGCGATGTCCAAATCGGCATAGTCTTGACCAACGTGATGATGCGACGACGAGTGGAGTACCGCGTATTGGCGACCGGTCGTGCGACTCGGCAGTGTTTGCAAGCATCGAGCTCCGGGTGTGTATCCGCGAAGAAGAGGTTGCATCGGCTTAACGGTCATTTCCGCTTCCTCCTCAGGTCCTGCGGCGACCACGCAGGGCATTGGCTCCGACAGGACCTGCCAATCGTCATGGATCATTTGAAGGATCATTGCGGACAAGGTTTGGGGATTTTACTTGAAATTGAAGAGACGCTGGTAATTTTTAGGCTTTTGGCTTTTAAGGTACCGAAAATGGTACTTTTGGCTTTCGAGGTACCAAAAATGGTCTTTTTGGCTTTCGAGGTACCAAAAATGGTACTTTTGGCTGTCAAGGTACTGGAAATTGTACAGCTAGTCAAAATATGCTACTTTTGGCTTCGAAGGTACCAAAAATGGGACTTTTGGCTTAGAAGGTATAAAAAATTGTACTTTTGGCTTTGAAGGTACCAAAAATGGTACTTTTGGCTTTGAAGATACCGAAATGGTACTTTTGGCTGTCAAGGAACCAAAAATTGTACTGCTAGCCGAAAAATGGTACTTTTGGCTATCAAGATACTAAAAATGGTACTTCTGGCTTTCAAGGTACCAAAAATGGTACTTTTGGCTGTCAAGGTACTGGAAATTGTACAGCTAGCCAAAATATGCTACTTTTGGCTTCGAAGGTACCAAAAATGGGACTTTTGGCTTTGAAGGTACCAAAAATGGTACTTTTGGCTTTGAAGATACCAAAAATAGTACTTTTGACTTTGAAGATACCGAAATGGTACTTTTGGCTTTCAAGGAACCAAAAATTGTACTGCCAGCCGAAAAATGGTACTTTTGGCTATCAAGGTACCACAACTGATACTTCTGGCTTTCAAGGTACCAAAAATGGGACTCTAGGCATTGAAGCTACCAAAAATGGAACTCTCGGCTTTCAAGGTACCAAAAATAGTACTTTATGCTTTCAAGGTACCATTTTTTGGGCTATCAGGAAGCAGCGTTTCATTAATAAGCTAGCTTGACTAAGTGATCCAAAGTGCCATTTAAAATGACAAACTGACAACAAGTTACCAAAGCTCTGATGCTTTTTCACATCTGTAAGAACCAACACTCCAAAAATGCACTAATCAGTCGAAAAGAACCATGCCAACCTTTTCCATGTGTTCGAAGGTCGTATCGATCTTTCTGTTCGGTATAGTCTTGATTTCGCTTCCGCTTTCACTGCTCGGTCGATAGATGACGCTGCTGTCGCTGGAATTGCTTTGTCCGGTGCTGTTGGAATTGCTGTGTGAGCTTTCGGACATTAGGTCGGAAATACTGGGCATAGGTGACACCATGGCGACCGTATTAGGATCCAATTTACGATGAAGGCCGTCGGGTTTGATTTTCGTTGAGTTTGGCATGTTGGGTATGTTGATGTCTTTCTGTTGTTTGGTGGTGCCTTTGACGAGGGCTGTAGGTTTGGGTATGCTAGAGTTTGGGCTCATACCAGGTCCGGTTGGGCCTTGTCCGTTTTGTCCAGGTCCCGGAAGTGGATTTCCAGGTCTCTGTTGGCTAGAGTTTTCATCATGTCTGGAATCATTGGGTGGCTTTTCATCGTCGTAGGTCGATTGGCAAGTGGAATCACCGGATTCTTCGATGCAATCGAAACGATTCGTTTGATCCTGATTATCATCCGAAACGTCGTTGCGAACCGCTGGCATTTTTTCTTCCGACATATTAGCGTTTGCCCGATTCATAGTGATCGTTTTTTCCAAGTCGGATGATTCGTTTTCAACGGGGGTTTCGTTGATCGAAAGATCAGGTTGTCTTATTAGCCCATTAGGTAAAAGACCTTTGTGAATCAAGGAGTCTTTGCTGATCCCATTGGGGGGTCCTTTTTGCTTTGGATCACTCGTTTTCGTTGGCAGTTCCATTTTTGGCCTCTGAATACTCTTTTGCTCGGATTTTGGACTCGGAACGATCTTTGGGTCTTGATTAATCGGCTGGGGTTGATTAGGCTGCTGGGATACCTGTTGGGCCAATTGAGGACTTCTTTGCTGCATCGCGACTGGAGAATTGGACTTTTGGGTTTGTTGGGTTTGTTTCAAGAGATCCAAGTTGTTTCCTCTTTTATCGTTACCAGCGATTTTAGCCAAAGAATTGGCACTCTTGATGGACTGTTTTGCATCTTCATTGGTGATCGTCGTATTTGCCAATTTTTCCGGTCCTTTCGTTCGAGCTATTTTACTCTGAGCTTTCGATTGTTCTTTTCTAGCACTCTTCGGACTAGCCTGTTTGGCTGGTTTGACCTGGAGCTTCGATTTGAGTGCTCGAGTTTTCGGAGACTCTATTTGAGCTTTGCTCTGGTCGCACAGCGACGTCGAACTGTCCGAATGTTCAGACCGCGCCGAAGAGAAACCCGAAGAACTCGAGGTCCTTTTCGACACGGCTGAAGATGCTTTTCCACGTTCTGAATTTTTGTCTTTGTTGTTGAAAAGCTTGAATTTGTCGAGAACCGAATTTTTGTTCGTTTGCTGTACGGGCGGTGGCGCTGGTGGCGCGGAATATGGGGACGCCGTTTGCGGGGCTCGCAAACCCGGACGTCCAACCGTTGAAGCACGGGGACTGAAATGAACCGGAAATTTTTTTTTCGATTTTTTTCAAGTTCTTTTAAATCCAAGGTCAACCGGTGACCTTGAATTTCATTGGAAAACAATGCAAAATCTCAACCAATGAAAAAGTGGAATTAATGAAAAACTCGGACTATTAGAGAATGTGGACCAAACGAAAAGTCGATCTAGTGACAAAGCTGGGGTGAAGAAATATTACCTTGGCGTTGTTGCCGTTGGTTGTCGATTCGTTGAACCTTGACTTCTCGGCTGTGGAATGAAGGACAGTGCCTGAGGTGGATGTTGCTGACTCGGGCTTGTGCTCCTCGAACTGCTCGCGCTCCCTATGCCGTTTCCATGCTTCAGGCCTGCTGCGAACCCAAACAAACCCAACCCATCAGCAACTCGGATTTTTCTCTTTCATTAGGTTTGGACCTAGGTTATCCAATTAAACGAATCAAAATGGTCGTCAGTCAGTTTCTAGAGGTTTTAAAAACGCTTTTTGGAAACGGTCTTGTAGGGTTGAAAGGAGGGTTCAAATAACGGAAAAATTTATGTGGGCCAGAGCCATCATCGTCCAAACAGGATATATATCTTTTATCTCTCTCTCTCTCTCGCTCTTTCTTTCGTTTTTCTCTCGACGTGCTCGCTATAGAAATCCGAAGAGGGACCTTAAAATACGAAACGTGACCGTGCATACAGCAAAAAGTAGAAAAGAGAGCCCTGTCAAGCTTGCTGGGGATGATTCATCGCGGAGTCAGAACACGAGGATCGATCTCATAGCGTTTATCGTGGACTCTGGCCACGGGAAATTAATGGGGCTCTCGTTGGCTGAATTCCCGATTGGAAGAGGCTTTCCTCCGAAAGTGAAATGGAATACGATATATATCGTCGAGTATGTAAATACTCTGGCAAAAGCGAGTAACCACCTGCTGGACGTTTCCTATATAGGCTTACGGATAAGTGACCGTTCAACGACGAAGTTTGTTACAACCGAACATACGAATATGCGAGACCTCAATGGAGACCAATCAATGCTTCATTGTGCCTCGGCGATGATAAAGCGAGTCACAAAAAAGAGAGTGCAGAAAAATTCCATTGTTTGATTGGGTTTGTTTGGGATGATGTTCGCGTTTTGGTGACTTTACGATTTCGACTCCTTCCGGTTGCGACTCACTACCGATCTTTAGAGGTCGCGTTTCATCTTGGACCGTTACCGATCTTTATCGATCATTAGTGATCTTTAGTATTTTTTGGTGGTTTTTTTTAACTGAATTCTACCGATCTTTACCGATCGTTGTTTCTCTTGGAACACTACCGATCTCTAGAGATCTTTAGCGATTGCGTTTCCTTTAGGTTTATTACCGATCATTATCGATTTTTTTTTTTTTCGTTTATTACCGATCACTGCCGATCTTTACCGATCGCAGGATCACTTGGGTTACTACCGATCAGGACCTAGTATTTTCTATCTTTACCGATCTCTACCGATTATTATCAATAGCGATCTCTTTTGTTCTTTACCGATCTGCATCGATCATTACCGATCGCATATCTTCTTGTTTTATTATCGATCATTATCGATCACTATGGTCTTGGTTTATTACCGATCACTGCCGATCATTACCGATCTCAGTTTCCATATTTTACCGATCATTACTGATCACATTTCCCTTCTTCACTCCCAATTATTACGCATTCCTACCGATTTTTCAGCTCCGTTACCGATCGCAAAAAATCGGCACAAAATTCACGCCGCGTCGATGGGTTTCCGGTAATTACGCGCGGTCACCCATCTGTTTAACGGCTTCGGCTCGACGAGGAATCGAACTTTCCGCTTGCCGATCGATATTACCCACCGATTTTTTGCCGATCGACACCGTGGCTTCGGAGCCGATGTTTCGGCCAATATTTTCGAAAAAATCGAGGGTATTCGAAAGTCAAGGGGATCGCGGTTTCGAATCGCGAGGAGCGGGGTTTCGAACGAGTCTAAAAGAATGCTGCAACCGCGCACGCAGCGCAGCCCGCGGCGTACTGCCCTCGCGTACGGAGCTTCGTCCGAGTCTAGCGGAGTTATTATCGCGTGTTACTCTCGGTGCTCGAGTATGAGTGAAAAAAAATACGAGCGTTAAACCCGAGGGGCAACGGCGATGGTAAAACTGGAGGGGGATGCTTTTGCACGCCTTTTCGTACGACTACGCACATTATTCGAGATACATTCATTCGATGGACCGTATCACGAATATAAATATATACGTTTTATCTAATTATATACCGGGTGACTTAGCGGACCTCGGACCCTCGAAAAATACGATAAAAATTCATTTTAGACGAAAAACTAAAAACTCAAATTCAAATTTTTCAACAAAATCGATTTTTCGATCGCCTTAGTTTTTTTTTTAGTAAAAAAAATTACGTACGCGTTTTTATATATTAAAAAGATTACTAAAATTTTTTTTATATTTAAAACATATTTTTTAACTCATTTTTTCATTAAAAAAATGTACTAACTCGTTGTTTTATGTAAAAAAATTATTAACTTAGCAAAAGTATTTGTTTGAAGGTTAGCTCTACTTTCCAAAATAAAAATTCGAAAACTCTGATAAATATTGATTTCGGACGAGAAAAACTAAACTGATCGAAATTTTGATTTTGACAAACCCACCCAATTTCATCCCTAATGCGAATGGGGTTAAAAAAATTGAAAAAAAATTGAATATTAAACTAAAAAATAAATAAAAATCAAAATATGTTGTTTCAAGCTTTTACTTTGTGTTTTATTTATTTTTTTTATTTAACAAAAATGAGTAGCCTAGCAGTTTTATTTAAAGGTTAAGTTCGCTATTTAAATGGGAATTCCGAGTGACCAATTTCTCGTGAGTCACTCTATATATATATATAAGTAATCTACCCCACTCTTCGACCCACACCGGCTTATCTCGGTCGATATTTATTCCTCTTTGTTTTGTCCGTACTTCTTATGCACTCTCGCCATCTCTCGAGCGTCTATCGGGCTTGGATCTCATTCTTTTCTCTTTCTCTGGATCTCTCTCTCTCTCTCTCTCTCTCTCTCTCTCTCTCTCTCTCTCTCTGGGGTACTTCGAGAGCGACCGTGTTTTATCTACGCCCATGAGTGCTTTACTTGCTCCCGCTGTGTAGCGCACTCTGGTGGTGCTCGTTTTTCAAAAAGAAATTCATCTGGTCTATTCGTGGCAAGGAGGCATTAAATCGGAGGCTACTCCGGAGTGCAAAAAAAGCACTCTTGATTAAAAGATTTCATTCTTGAATAAAAACAAAAGATTTTATTCGTAATTAACGAGCCTGGGAACTTCGTTGTATTTTTATAATTTTTCAAATCTTTTTATAATTTTTCAAATCTTTTGATAATTTTTAAAAATCTTTTTATAATTTTTCAAATATTTTTATGATTTTTCAAAATTATTAATCCATGAAATTTATTTAAATACGACCGAGTCGATAAAAAAGTAGTATTTCATTTTCGAATGACGAATAAATGGGTGAAATATTTTCCGGACTGATTAAATCTATCGTTTGTCAGCTTTTAATTATTAATTCATTAAAAAAAAAGATATATTTTTGGTCCTTTTGTTCCATTTCATCGAAGTAAACATTTTTCAAGTCTATTCTAATCTGAATTTTAATTTGTCAATATTTCGATCCAATATTAACCATCCTTGAAGCCAAATAAATAAATCGTTCGTCACTTCAGTGTTAATTGACAAAAAAATGTATTATAACAAATAAATTTATTTTGTTATATTTGGTATATTATTTATGATTTTTATGTTATTTTTGATACTTTCGTTTTAATTTATCCAACCAAAAATTAAATTCGATTTTGACGTTACCGTTTTGAGTTTTGGGTTTGAATATTTTTCAAGTTATCAATTAGGGTTGATTTGAAAATCTTTTTTTTTGTCTTTTTTTGTCTTTTTTTGTCTTTTTTTGTCTTTTTTCTCCACATATGGATATCGTAGAGTAAATTTCGTAAAATTGCCACATATGCACCGCGTTCTCCATGTTGCACACTCTCCCTCTTTTCTCGTCGTTCAACCGTGCACGGTCCTTTTTCCCTCCACCGGTGTGATACGATGGTAAATACTCGTTTTGTAAGACACAAGCGTGCGAGTGCACACGAGGGATTGACAGGCCAAGGCGATTAAGTGTTCAGCGGTTCTTCGTCTCGCCGTTTCGTTTCTCGCCCTCTTTCGGAACCTCGGAATAAAACGAGTTGAGAACCCCATAAGTCCGGGACCGTAAGAGAGCCGAGCCTTTCGAGTTCCCTTCGAGAGTGCAGAGTGCACGTTGCCAGCATCCAAGGTTTACGGTACCGGACGAGCTCCTTCCCGATTCGAGGACCTCTCAGCGAGGATCATCCTCTTCTATCTTAACTCCGACAAAATTCAACTTTCTTACAATAGCTTTTGTCCATTCATCATTTTTTTGGGACATCGATACTCGTTTTGGAATATTCGATCAATGGAATTCGTAAAAGTTCCGGCCATGTTGGAATGGAAAACTGTTTTGACGATTTTGAAGAAATTAAAAAATAAGAAGATTTTTAAGAAATTAAAAAGTAAGAATATTTCGAAGAAATTGAAAAGTAAGAAAATTTCGAAGAAATTGAAAAGTAAGAAAATTTCGAGACAATTGAAAAGGAAGAAAATTGCGAAGAAATTAAATAGTAAGATAATTTCGAAAAAATTAAATAGTAAGAAAATTCCGAAGAAATTGAATACTAAGAAAATTTCGAAGAAATTGAATAGTAAGAAAATTTTGAAGAAATTAAATAGTAAGAAAATTTCGAAAAAATTAAATAGTAAGAAAATTTCGAAGAAATTAAATAGTAAGAAAATTCCGAAGGAATTTAATAGTAAGAAAACCTTGAGGAAATTAAAAAGAAATAGAATCTCGAAGAAATGAATAATTTCTTTTCAAAAAAGAAATTTCGAAGGAATTAAAAAAATTTCTAATGATAATTGAAACACGACACCGAAAAAAGGTCGGTCGACTGATTAATTTTAAGTTTTAAGAAAAATATCTACTTTCTGTTACTTCTTGTATTTACGAAATATTTTTTGAATGCATTTGATCGATTAAAAAAATTCGATATATGTTATAAAAACAAATGTATCAAATTTCTAAATCAAATACTTCCAAACTTCCTCAAAGCTTCCCAAACAAAGTGTTTCAAACTACCTTCTTACAATTTTTTCAAAATTATTTTTCTCAATAACAACTGTTATATTTTATCGTAAAAAAAATCATGTAAAGTGCAAGTGTCTCCAATTAAATTTAGTGAATTATTTCCCATTTTTTCAATATCTTACCTTAAAAAAAATACAGAAAAACAAAAATAAAATTTGTAAAAATTCTTCGAAGCTTCAATTCAGCAGTTGTACGATCCTTCAAGATTTCGCGGTTTTCGCGACCTTTTAGGAAGCCTGAAAACGATGGTGAGGAAACGATTCGATGAGGATCCTGTTCTGTTCTATCTCTCTCTCCCTCTCGATTTTTTTCGATTTTTCTCTCTGCCTTATTTCGACTTCGTTTTGCTTGATTTGCCAAAGGCTTTCGATGTACCGCTATCGTATCAGTAGGTAAGGAGTGTATCGGTCAGACTCTCCGCTCAACCGTAATAATACAAGACTCGAGGATCGAGGGGCTTGATCGACGTATGCGAGCAATTATCATCGAGCTTGGTCGCGCCCCGGTACACGCACGTTGCCCACCGTTCAACGCGAGATTGATCCAATTGAGGTTGGACGCAATTGGCCGTCGCTTCAGACACGGCAATAATCGTCGAATCGCTCGAATCACGTGATTCGTTGTTCCACTTCATTTTCCTTCAAAAATCGACAATTTCACGCTCGTTGTCATTGGCTTCTTCCAGGAATTGTTTTATTTTAAAAAAAGGATTTTCTTTTTTTTTAATTTTTCTGGTCCCATTTTTCACACTTTTTTTTCGGACCCCGAAAAAGGGAAAAGAATGTTAGGGTTATTGGACACTCGAATTGAAATTTTTGATTTTTTTTCGGGTTTTTGAGACGAGAAAAAAATTCAATTCAAAGAAAAAAAGACAATTTCACGCTCGTAGTCATTGGCTTCTTTCAGGAATTGTTTCATTTTATAAAAAGGATTTCCTTTCTTTTTTTAATTTTTTTGGTCCCGTTTTTCAAACTTTCTTTCGGACCCCAAAAAAGGGAAAAGAATATTAGGTTTATTGGACCCTCGAAAGGAAATTTAGGAATCTTTTTTTCGGGTTTTCGAGAGAAGAAAAAAATTGATCGAAAACGTATTTTGGAAATCAGAAATTTTTGCTTTATGTTCTTTTTTATTTTCGATGTATATTTGTGATGAGATTATATATTTTTCGTGAATTCGAAAGTGGGTTTTCTTATTTAGAATTAAGATCTCAGTCGATGTTTTTTTTAAATATTTCATCGAATGATTATTAAGCGGGAGAAAGAATTATTATTAGAGAATAATCAGTAAAAAAAAATAAGAGATTATTCAACCAGGCAAAGGGAGGGAAAAAAGTGATCGCATCGGCGAAATAAAAATTCTTTATCGTTCCGCCACCACCGCGGAGCATTAATCTCCCTAATGTCCATCTTCTACCGATTCATTTTTTTTCGTACGAAAGAGCACGATGTCTCAGTATCTCTCGGGGGAAAAATCTTGAACGCTAAAAAAGAAAAAGGTTATGGGGGGGGGGGGGGGGGTAAGAAAAGGATTGGAGCTATTGATAATGATCCATCAACGCTTGAAAAATTCCGGCCCTCTCGTGGGGCCGCCAGCAGCGCGAAGAGAAAAAAAAGTAGGGGCGGAAGACTTTGATGGAAGATACTCGAAACGTTTTTCCTCCGGGCATCAACCGCGACCGGAGCCCTTTCCTTTTTTTCTTTATCGAGGCAACGAGTGCGGTTCATTTACCTCGAAAGAAGTCTGAAACGTTGCCTCAATAGATGAGGAAAAGAGAGGCCGAGAGAAAAATGATATAATCAATCAAAAGTTCAATAACCTTGGAGAACATTCTTTATCCGCAAAACTGGAGTTTCCAGGATGGAAAATTTCCGATTTAAAGGTCAAACAAGGACGTTTGAAGGTCAAACAAGAACGATTCAATGTCAAACAAGGACGTTTCAAGGTCAAACAAGGACGTTTCAAGGTCAAACAAGGACGTTTTAAGGTCAAACAAGGACGTTCCAAAGTCAAACAAGGACCTTTGAAG
Organism: Ophioninae sp. B BG-2022a; assembly: GCA_030522765.1. Lineage (NCBI taxonomy): Eukaryota > Metazoa > Arthropoda > Insecta > Hymenoptera > Ichneumonidae > Ophioninae sp. B BG-2022a. The sequence continues at coordinate 15,097 of JAPYZJ010001541.1, read as the reverse complement.
GTCAATCAAGGACGTTTCAAGGTCAAACAAGGACGTTTCAAGGTCAATCAAGGACGTTTCAAGGTCAAACAAGGACGTTTCAAGGCCAATCAAGGACGTTTCAAGGTCAAACAAGGAGGTATCGAGGCCAAACAAGGGCGTTTTAAGACCAAACGAGGAAGTTTCAAGGTCGAACAAGGACGTTTCATGGTCGAACAAGGACGTTTCAAGGTCAAACAAGGACGTTTCAAGGTCAAACAAGGACGTTTCAAGGTCAAACAAGGACGTTTCAAGGTCAAACAAATACTGTTCCAGACCAGACAAGGTCAGAAAAGAGTCGTGGACAAAAAAGAATGACCACCGTCAGTATCCTGATACCATTTCGTCGAAGTCGTATTTCTGTTTAAATTTGATAGTCTTGCTTTCGTTTCTGGTCTCACGATCACACGTCAGGATCGTTAGTTCTGACATCCGGAATCGATAGGCCTCATTACGACTCGAGTAATGGCTTAGGTGGTTTCGGGGCTTTAGGGAAACCTTAGAACGGTATCGTTTTTTTTTTTTTCCTAAAAGTTCACTATCCCGAGCGATTCTTGGATGTTTCGACCGGGCAGTATTATTTTTTGTTTCGGGGCTGGCGTGACGTCGGATCGGACACGCAAGGGGGATTCGTCAAGAGCGTGTTTTCGGGGAAAAGCTTATTATCGGATAACTGTCAAGACGAGCTGCAGCACTGGAGTGTCTCTGATACTAGCTGGCTGTCTTCATCGAACCTCTTATTTTTTCCAATTTCGAAGAACACGTGTCGTTTAACAGACGCTTCTTAATACGGACGCGAGTGACGTGAGAGAGTGATATCATGAATCGTTAAGGTGGAGGAGGAGTCTTTGAATTTCATTCAATCGCAACATCCAGACGAATCGAATTTAATTCGACAGCGTGTGAAAATTAACGCTTCGCTCAACATCGCAGCAAAGCTGCCAAGGATCAATGGAAGGACCAAGTGGGATATTCCGGAAAAAGGGAGCTCATCTTCTGGTCTGTAGAACGAGAGATAGGGTCGTTGAAAAAAAAATGTAATATCACAGGGATAAGTCTGGGTCGTCGTCGAAAAGTAAAAAAAAAAAAGAAGGATGATCACCAAGGGTGGATATTTCTTCTCCCCTTTTTTGCTTTGCAGCTTTTCAGTGATAGATCCTCTTAAATTCGTACGTGAAAAAATTCAACAGGGTGGATGTTACGAGAGCGCATCAGGCTGTGTGTTGATCTCGTTAGAAATATACGATCCGACGGGCTTAACCGTATAACCGCATATCCTGACTCTCCTCTGGGTGTCGAAGAGATTTTCGTCGTTATCGGTCACGGGCCATCTTCGCAAAATATTCAATCGTACAAAAGTACATCAGACCCAGCCAAACGAGGGATCAAACGTGACGAGGGATCAAGAGGGTCGAGAAAAAGGGAAATAACGAACGCACTGGGGTCGATCCACTATATCTAGTCGAGCAAAATCACGCTTTTTTTTTTTTAATCAAAAGTTTTTATCATATATATCATTTGTTATCAGAATTTTTTAGCGTTCGCTCTCCCCCACAATCATAAAATAGCGACGAACGAGTCCAATGGACCCAGTAGACAAACAAACCTAAATCAAGAGTAATATAGTTCAGGATGAATGCAAAAAAATGCAACGGACATCCAGTCCAATCAAAACGAACCCAAATAAACCCAAACCCAAACAAAACCGAGAGACCCCAAACAAACCCAAACCAAGATTAATACAGTTCTGGATGAGGGCAAAAAAATGGAAGGGACATCTGGTCCAATCCAAACAAACCCAATCCCAAATAAAACCAAGAGACCCCAAACAAACCCAAACCAAGAGTAATGCAGTTCAGGATGAGCGCAAAAAAATGGAAGGTACATCTGGTCCAATCCAAACAAACCCAAACCCAAACAAAACCAAAGACTCCCAAACAAACCCAAGCCAAGAGTAATCCAGTCCAGAATGCAGGTAAAAAAATGAAAGAGACATCCACTTCAACCCAAAGAAACCCAAACGAACCCAAACCCAAACGAAACCAAAAGACCCCAAACAAAACCAAGAGAATCCAAACAAACCCAAACCAAGAGTAATAAAGTTCAGGATGAGTGCAAAAAAATGAAAGGGACATCCACTCCAATCCAAAGAAACCCAAACAAACCCAAACCAAGAATAATCCAGTCCAGGATGAGCGCAAAAAAATGGGAGGGAGATCCAGTCCAATCCAAACAAACCCAAACCCAAACAAAACCAAAGACACCCAAACAAACCCAAACCAAGAGTAATCCAGTCTAGAATGAGCATAAAAAAATGAAAAAGACGCCCACTTCAATCCAAAGAAACCCAAAGAAACCCAAACCTAAACAAAACCAAAGAAATCCAAACAAACCCAAACCAAGAGTAATCCAGTCCAGAATGAGCGCCAAAAAAATGAAAGACACATCTACTTCAATCCAAACAAACCCAAACAAACCCAAACCAAGAATAAAACAGTCCAGAACGCGAATAAAAAAATGAAAGGGACATCCAGTGGATATACACGTTCGTTACTGGCCGAGAGTTAATGCATTTAGCGTAGACATATAGCTCGCGAATGCACTTGAATAAACCGGTATAGATGGGATGCTCGTGAGTCAGACCCTTGGTCCGGGCTCTTCGTGATGCTCGCCAGATACCCCACCGCGACCTTATCCCCCAAGGGATTTTAGGAACGCTTTGTGCGTCCACTCTCACCCTCTTGGGACCAGGACACCTAAACTCCCCCTCCCCGTTAAACCCCCGTCAAACTCCCACACGTTCGAAGCTCTATTGCCGGACGAAGGTCGTAACTGGCACATCGTAACGCGTAAACTGATTTTGATGATGCCTTTTTTTTTGTGTCCAAAGTAGAGGCCAATGGGCGCCATCTATTTGGAAGCATCAGGGTTTGGCACTAATTCGTATCGGCAGCGGCACGTGCATAAACTCCCCGAAGAAATTAGGGGAGAAAAAAATATGGAGTTACGTACTGGCTATAAAAAAAAGAGTGGGAATTAGCCGATGGCTGAGGAAGGGAGTTCAGAGATAGAAAGAGCAATTTCAATGGCAGTCGAACTTCGAGACGTAGAAAAGGTGTGTTCGTGATTGGAAGCAATATTACCAATACATCGAGAATGAGGGTTGATCAAAAGCGTTTCCTGAATGGAGGGATGTATCGTTGCAATTTTTTTTCATGAACTCCTTTTGCTTCACGAATACGATAATGCCAGCAAAAAAAAATATGATTATAGATATTGCAGGCGAGATAATACAATTTTTCCAACTTTCATCCACCGATAAGGGTAAGTTCCTGGGGATGAAATTCGTTGATATTTTTTTTACAAGTTTATTTTTATCCACAAAAAAATACATCGCCAGGAAAAAACGATTATTGCAATCCAGCCGGAAATATATATATTTTTTTCACCTTTATCCCTCCATAAGGGTAGGTTCCGGGGGATGAAAAAATTCGTTCTTTTGGTCATAAGCTTCTTTTAGCTTAATAAATGTAAAAAAAAAAAAAACGAATATTGAAAAAAAAAATTTCGTTGGCAACCAACGATGGAAATTTCAGACCCATGATGTATCTGCCTTGATGCCAATCATCCATAGACTCCTACGCCTCTTCTATTCAGGATGTCTCGACCCCAAGACGTTTCATTGAATATTTATCGATGCAACGATATCTTCCAGGATGAGGTATAAATCGCTGATCAGACACTGTTATTCATTGATCGAGGGGCTCAAACGAAGTGTATGGAATACTTTATGACGTGCAACCTACTTTTCTCCTGGTAAAAATGGCTCCGTTGGGATGGCTTTTTGGGAAGTACCCAACACTCCGGGGACAATCCTGACCGCACTTTTTTCCTTAATTCATTTATCTCTACTTTTACTCTACTTTATTTATACTCTACTTTTCGCATTCTATCGTACTTCGAAACGGATCGAATCTTGTCCGAAAGATGCAAAGAGGTTACCAATAATCATGAGACTATTCGAACTACGTATTGATATTTCACGTAGACTTTTTTTTAATTCGAAACAATTGAAGGAAAGCAAGAATTCTCTCAAATGAAAAAAACGAGTTTATAGAAAAAGAGCTAATTTTAATGTTTCAGATTTCAAACCGTTTGTGAGATGCCAAAGCAAAATCCCTTGTTCTACATTCGCTGGGCAATTATTTTCAAGAGATTGCATAATTCGTTGATGAAGAGTGGGTCAAATGGAAAACGAACGGAAAACGAACGGAAAACCCAGGGAAATAGCGGAGAGCTGAAGAATCAGGTTGATGAATAGATGAATTGGAAAAAGCATTTGTCAGAGTGTATCCTACGAGCGAGTGGAGAGAGATTGGAGCCGAGTGTTCATCAGCGAATGCCACGCAACCTGTCCTGGTTCCTGGATGCGTCCCGTTTCAATTAAAACACGTCAAACGTCGAGTCAACAGATATCCAGTTCCTATATTGTGACAGCTAGCGGAGATGAAAGGAATTGGGCTTTATGGATGCCTACTGATAGGCCAGCTTTGTAAAAACGTCATTATCATTAGTCGCATCATCAGCAAACATCGAGTTAACTTTCAATGAAGCCTTCATGCATGGATCAATCGTTGATGTCATCTGGGTGCTTCTGTATGGATGTCCATTCTAGAAACACGTTTTTTTCCACAGCAAGCCAAATTCCACTTTGGCTGATTGATGATTGATCATCAGCCTGTTTTTGATAACGAGTTCATCGTTGATGGCGACAATTGGGTCATCAGCTGTGTGGGCTTGGTTACATTTCAACATCAATGAGTTTGTTTGGGTTTGGGTTTGAATATTATTGAGTTTTTTTGGGTTTGGATTTGAATATTAATGAATTTGTTTGGGTTTGGCTTTGAATGTCAACGAGTTTGTTTGGGTTTGGCTTTGAATGTCAACGAATTTGTTTGGGTTTGAATATCAACGAGTTTGTTTGGGTTTGGGTTTGAATATTATTGAGTTTTATTTGGGTTTGGGTTTGAATATTAATGAATTTGTTTGGGTTTGGGTTTGAATATCAACGAGTTTGTTTGGGTTTGAATATCAACGAGTTTGTTTGGGTTTGGCTTTGAATGTCAACGAATTTGTTTGGGTTTGGGTTTGAATATCAACGAGTTTGTTTGGGTTTGAATATCAACAAGTTTGTTTGGGTTTGGCTTTGAATGTCAACGAATTTGTTTGGGTTTGAATATCAACGAGTTTGTTTGGGTTTGGGTTTGAATATTAATGAATTTGTATAGGTTTGGCTTTGAATGTCAACGAGTTTGTTTGAGTTTGAATATCAACGAGTTTGTTTGGGTTTGGGTTTGAATATCACCGAGTTTGTTAGGATTTGGGTTTGAATATCACCGAGTTTGTTTGCGTTTGGGTTTGAATATCAACGAGTTTGTTTGGGCTTGGGATTGAAAATCAACGAGTTTATTTGGCTTCGTTTGGGTTTAGGTTTGAACATCAATGAGTTTCCTTGAACATGTCACTTCCAAAGACAACTCGGACTTCAACTGATCCCTATCAGGGTAGCAATATGCTTGAAGGGTTCGAACTTTATCGGAGCTGTCTTGACGTGTTTTCCTCCTCGTTTTCGTCCATCATTTGTCCCGAGCAGGCTCTGGTAGAATATTTGAGTGCTTTCTTTCATTATCGCAACGGGTGTCCAGAGATGTCTTGGGAGGGCGGGAAAGTAGATCGAGGAAGTATGAAGAGAAGAATGGTGGGTGACAGGTCTGGTTGTTCTTTCCAGCTGGAAAGAGACATCAGGATATCAACGAGCAAAGCCTACCACTTTCGTCGTCCCTCCCTCCCTTGGACTAAGTGAAAAAAATTCATCTCTTCAGCCCACTGGAGAAGGGAGAAAAATTGGCAGAGAATAAACGTTTCTGGTACGAAACGTGACAGCGAGGAGTATCTTAGGGTGGTGAAACGAACGAGTGGATCAAACGAGAAAATGGCCAAAAATCGGTTGCCAATCATAGCCTGATCCTACCGAATTTTTCAATGATCAAACAAATTGCTTTGTTTGGGTTTGTTTGGGAATACTATTGAAACCCAAAAGCTGGCAGTTTTTCAACCCTCAATCCCTATCCTAGCTAAATCCGTTTCGCAATTGTTTTTCAATCTTTATCGTTCTTTCCAACAACCCAAGGTCATTGATAAGCCTACCTGATTCTTCGAAACCAAACGACCTTGAAGTTTCGAACTTTGGAAGCTTTTGGTGCTCGAAAGATTTCAAGGGTGGTCGTAACAGCAGTGTCAATTTTCAGAAGTTTGTTTGGGTTTGTTTTAATTTGTTTGAGAACACTATTGAAACCCAAAAGCTGGCAGTTCTTCAACTCTCGTTTTTTGACGTTTTCGTTTTTCACTCTTCATCGTTCTTTCCAACAATCCAAGGTCATTGATAACTGATTCTTCGAAACCAAACGACTTCGAAATTTCGAACTTTGGAAGCTTTTGATGCTCGAAAGATTTCGAGGGTGGTCGTTACAGAGGTGTCAATTTTTAGAACTTTCTTTTGGCTCATCAGAATTTCAAAAGGATAGAAATAGAACTGACGAGAACTCTTATTATTTTCCTCGAAGCCCTTCATCTCTCTCAAAGTCGAAAGTTCGAACTCTCGTCTCTGTTTCGCCTCGAGGCTTCTGGGAATGGGATAAAGAGAAAAAAAATAAAATAAAGCTATGGGGAACTCTTGTGGGGTAACTCGTGTGTGGAAAGAACTCAACCATGGATTCTCTTTTCGAGGAAGAAAAAAAAAGATGAAAATCGGAGTGGAATGGAGCGAGTGAAAAACGGGAAGAACGAGACTGATCGTTCGTTTGGTGTCTCTTCTATTTTTTTTGTCTTTCGTAATAAATTGAAGAAAGGAAAAACCCGAAGCTTTTAAGGAATGAAGACCGGTACGTGCCGAGAGGCAAATGTACGTTTGGGTTTGTCACGACAAACGAAAACGCCTCGGGGAAAAAGAGAACGTATAAAACTCCGAGCTTTTAAGGGAAAGGGATTCCGGAGGTCAGTCTGAAAGCTTGGAAATCAAAGCTTCGTATCCAAACGTCAAATTTCCAAAATGGGATTTTTTACAATTTTTATTTGACATTTACGATTTATTGATTGATATTTTATATTCAATTTGTGATTTGAAATTTGATATTTAATATTTGACATCTACGATTTACGATTTATATTTAATATCGAAATTTTTTATTTTTTTATCAAGTTTTAGTATCATTTTTTTACTTTGTTTGGGTTTGTTCGGTTTTCTTTTGGTTTTTTTGGGTTTGTTCGGTTTTCTTTTGGTTTGTTTGGGTTTGTTCGGTTTTCTTTTGGTTTGTTTGGGTTTGTTCGGTTTTTTTCACGTTTTTTGGGTTCTGTTCTATTTCTATCAATTACAGCCATTCGATGTTTCGAAGAAGAACGAATTGTCACAATTATCATTATTGGACTGCTCAGATCAAAAAGAACACTTTTTTGAAACCCTTTCGTATTCCAGAACACAAATGACCGGAGGAAGAACGTCGTGAACTTTGACCCCGAATGGTCCCGATATAGAGTCCGGGCACAAATGTCTATCAATCAAGAAGCGAGCGAGGTATTTTCTCGGGTCTCTATCCTGAGCTGAAACGTATCTCTCGATTGATCGATCGTATAAAAAAAAAAATATATATATATATATATATAGAAAAAGAGAGAAAGAGAGGAACAGAGGGAAAGATGATGACGATGATGATAATGATAGATTTTATTATGCCCTAAAAAATACAAAATTGTAAAAAAAACTGGAAAATGTCTAAAAAAACTGCAAAAAACGACTTAAAAGCCGTAAAAATAACCAAAAACAGCAAAATTGTGAGTAAAACGCAAAAGTGACTAAAAAACAGCAAAAAACAACCTAAAAGCTGCAAAAATAACCTAAAAACGCAGAGTTGTAAAAAAAAACTGGAAAATGTCTAAAAAAACTGCAAAAACAACTGAAAAGCCGTAAAAATAACCAAAAATCGCAAAATTGTGAGTAAAACACAAAAGTGACTAAAAAACAGCAAAAAACAACCTAAAAGCTGCAAAAAAAACCTAAAAACGCAAAATTGTAAAAGAAACAGGAAAATAACTAAAAAACCGCAAAAAGTAAGCGAAAAAGCGCAAAAATAACCAAAAATCATAAAATAGTGAAAAAAACCATGAAAATTTCAAATAGAAAGCGCGAGAGAGAGGGAGGGGGAAGAGAGAGGGTAAATCGCTTACCCTCGATCGTCGCGATACCCGATACCTCGGGGCATCGACCTTCATCCTCGACGACAGAGGCGACGAGTCTCCCGTTGTCTTTCAGCCCGGTAAATCTGACGCAAAACATAACCCCGAAACTCGAACTTTTTGAAAAATCAGGATGAAAAAAAAAAAAAAGTTTTCGCGAGGACTCGTTTCCGGTTGGTCGAGACGAAGGACCGCGATGAGTTTGCACAGACGACTGACTGACTACTGCAGGTGCTTCGTGAATTTGATGTAAATCATTTCTCTCTCTTTCTCTCTCTCTCTGGTTCTCTTTTTTGACTCGTCTACACCACGCTTCCACGTGAGAGTGCCTTTTGCAAAGGTAAAAAAAAAACGGTGAAAAAAGGTGGTAGGAACACGCCAGCTAAAATCTCCGCCCCTCGAGCTCTCTCGCTGAGCAAAACAAAGAAAAATAAAACATCGTATCACTCGCCTCGACGACGAGAGATAGGAGGACCGTAAGGGCTCCGAGGCGCAAAAGGGGATGAAAAGCAAACGCTGAAAGGGAAAACCACCCGCGAGACCCGTGTCCTTGTTAGGGATAAAAACTACCCGAGTTATTCCAGTTTACAATCTTATTCTTATCGTACCACTGATAATAACGTTATTTCTTTTGCCATTCATTTTTTACATTGCATTTACGTATCGTTATTTTATTCATTTACTTTATTATTTATTAATACAGTTATTTATTTATTTTTTATTATCTTTGTGATTTATACGAGTAGTATTTTAATATTATTTTTTTATATTATTATTGTTAGGCTTAGTTATACGAGATGGTAACAAAATGTACAACAATAATTCTTATGAATTAATTTGAATGATTACTTGATTAATTTTTTGTCAATTAATGTGAAATTTAATTGAACAATAATTTTAATGAATTTATTTGTATATTTAATAAAAATAATAATTTTAATATTGATCAAATGAAATGTAAGTAATTCTTTATATGTTGACGAAACGATGAAAATGTAATTAAATTAATTATTTTAATTGATTTTTGCATCAAATAATAATTCTATCCACAAGAACGATTTTTTATTAAAATTGCTCCCTCTGTTACGTCAATTCGTGGCTCGAATAATAATTTTTATAAAATTTTATTCGAGCTACGTGCAATTCATGTTTTTTTTAATTTTTGTTATTTTCCTTTTTGCGATGTGCACACGGTCGTATGCGCGTCTCGTTTTCACTGGAGGTAGCACAACGAAGGTTCAAAGTATCGGGGCGTCACGAAGCAAAGAGTACGAGTTGCAAGTGTGGAAATCCAAATAGGGAAAAAGACGAAACCCTCCCCGTATTTACGAGGGAGGACTCGAAGAGGGTTTCTCCTCACCCACTTCACCATATTTTTTTTTTCTCCGTGGGTTTACCCTTTCATCAACGTTGCCAGACTTTTTTTCAGGTGCAATATTCATGTACACAAACACACACCTTTGGGAGATCTGACGCGATGAGAACGGCGCGTTCTTCCGTGCCTCGAGTTTTCATCGCCCTGCTAAAAAATACGCGACGTTTCGCGTTACAATTTTTCTTTTTTTTTTTTCGTATTCACTTTTATCATTTTTATTAATTTTTTTATCGTTTTTTTCTTCATGTTTTCAGTTTTTTTCAAATAATTTATTAAAGTCATTTTTTTCATCGTTTTTGTTTAATTAACGAGAACAAGGAATGGCATTTAAATAATTTACGAAGCTCGAATCGACAAAAAAAAAATCATTAAATTAAAAAATAAAAATTCCCCTTTAATTTCATATTTTTCTATGTAAAAACGAGTCATCGACATTTTTTTTAAATATAACATTTCAATTCAATTTCTTACGAAATTTCTTAACTAATTTCTATCTCAATTAACACTTCGATCTTTTTTCCAAATTAATTTAAATTTATAAAATGCAAGAAAAAAATAATATATTTTTTTTATTTTTTAAATTTAAAGTTCGTCGCGAAAAAATTTAATTTTCAAAAATTGGCTTTATAAATTTGTAAAAAAAAAAATGACTTCGGGATGTTTTAGCGATTTTTCCAGATGAAACAAAAAAAAATAATTTAAAAAAAATAAAAAAAGGGAAAAATCTGCGCGAATGAAAAGAATGAATTTTCGTTGCATGGATGTGAACTTTGAGTGTATGGAAGATTACAAAGTATGCGGGACATTAACTCGAGCTGATAAAATACCGGTGGGGTTAGCAAGACCTTTGGATGTGGTCGATAGTCCAGCGAGAGGTACACGATATCCACCGAGCATAAAACACAAAGTTACAGGGAGAAGCGGACGTATCTGCGGATACGGGCACTTGTTACACCTCCCGATATATCTATAGTGGACATGCATTCATGCACCAATGCAAATCGTGTGATACGAAGATAGGTCGATACCGAGTTAGGTTATGTGCAGCCCATGGCGTCCGATATAACTCGAGACTCGTGTGTACGACAAGCTTTTCCTTTTTTTTTTTCATTCGTTTTTCATTTCTTCGTTTTATTTATTTTCAAAGATTTTTTTTCGTCTTTTTTTTTGACAAAGTCACGCAGTTCTCGATCCCGGACGTGAAGTCACGTACACGGCGGGCTAAAAGTTGGAAACGTCCTTTCAAAATTCAAAAAACGATTTTTAATTTTCAAAAACCATTTTTTTTGTTTTTTTTTGTCGTAATAAATGAGGGAATTCGTCGATTTTGGAAAATGGTTATTAGTTTGAAAAAAAAATGTTTGATTCAGCAAGGAAGTTTTAATTTTTGGAAAAAGAAGCTTGGAATTTGTAAATCGAAAAAAAGATTTTTGGTGTATTTTTTTGGAATCGTCAATTTTAAGGGTTGAAATTTTTTTTTTTCGTCATTTGAACTTCGAGAATTTATCCGATGTAATGTTATTCGCTTAGGAAATAAAATTTCTCCGGAAACTCAAAAAGAAAGCTCGGAGAATTGAAATAAATAAATTTTTGATGATAATTGGTTATTTTGGGGAGAAATCATGTCACTTTAGAATTTAATTTCGGATTAAAAGCTGGAAGAACGAAATTTCAAATTCCGACACTCTACTTTTTCTAAATTCAGGATTGTTCGTTTTTTCCATTTTTTGTCTTTTTTTTGGGAACGTCGTCGACTCTTCTTAATTCCAGAGAAATGCATCGTTCGTTGTGCTTCACAGCCAGGAGTTATTTGCGAGGCTCCGCTTAGCGTCTTTTAAATTGGAGAGGTCTATCTCGGGCTTTCTCTCGCAGGAAAGATATACAGGGTGACAATTATTAATTCCCGTTTTTTCGCAAATAAATCCCCATTTTTCTTAACCCCCTCCCACTTTTCACAATTATTTTTATTTAAAAAAATGATTTTCGTAATTGTATTTATTAAAAAAAATGATTTTCGTAATTGTATTTATTTAAGAAATGATTTTTCGAAATTACATTTATTTTAAAAAATTATTTTTTTGGAATTATTTCTATTAAAAAAAAACTGATTTTTTCAATTTATTTTTTTTCTTTTGGTGCCCATTGGGTGCAGGGATGTGCAACCATAAAAGAGAACGTGCAACCGGCAGCCGGTGGATGAGGCAGATGCAAAAATGTATATATAGGAACGGCAGGAGTGAACCAGCCGGCAGATACTTGTGTTTAGAAGTTGACACGTTACACTCGACGATACCGAGCAGTATTTTTAACCCCGTAAGAGATTTAAAGGACCGTGTCTCAGAGTGCGAAAAACGACGAGATAAATAGAGGAAACTTTGGTAGGAAAACAAAGTGTTCATTTCTGGGGGCGGTAGGAAATTTGAACCCTAAAACTAAAATAAAAGATCGAAGAGTGAAAAGACATAATGGTAAGGGAGAAATTTGATTTTTTTTTCACTGAAAAAATGGGGATTTTTGAATTGAGGAATTTTTCGATTTTAGAATTTAGAATTTTTTTTGATATTTAGATTTATACAGATAGAATTATTTTAGATTAAAAAATTTCGAATCATTTTAGATATTTAGATTTATATAGATAGAATTACTTTAGATTTTAGAATTTATATTATTTTAAAATGATTTTTATGATTTAATTATGAAAATTATTTTAGAATGTTTGATTCGGATATTAAAAAAATGACGATTTTTTTTTAATTGGCAGGTTCTGAAATTCCGGAAGGACGAATATTGTTATTGTCTAAAATACGTATTGGAATAATTCAGAAATTTTTGTTTACGATTTTTGAGAATACGAATAAATGATTTCTATTAAATTCGATATTTAAATTTGAATTAATTTTAATCTAATTAAAAATTCAATAAAAAATTTAATTGAAAAATCAAAATACAAAATCCAGTTGCAACATTTCGTAAAATTTGGGTTTTTAGTTCTAGCTTTTTTTCTAAATATGGATCGGTGGGGAGGATTTTTCATTCGTGAAAAAACTTTTACTAGAAGTAAAAATAACGAAAAAATAAAAGAGGAGATTGCAGGGTTAAAGACCCAATTGTTACGTGCATGAAGAAGTGAGGTTCAAATTTTGGCTGATTATTGTTTTCTTTGAAATTCGTCTGTTTAATCGGTCTTTCTTGCACGCGAGTGAATAAGCGTTTGGGGAATAAAAAAAGGGCGATGAAAAAGGAGGAGGAAGAATTTGCCAAGGAGAATGTATAGGCTCGTTCTCGTGTGCCTTTTCGTTTAGTCATTCATTTCTGGAATTACCGAGAGGAGTCCGTTCGAGCATTCCCGAACGATTAAACGCAGCGAAAACATTTCGAGAAACGAAAGAGTGAGGAAAGTGCCAACAATGAGAAACGAAGTGAAAGACGACGAGGGAAAATTTCATGAAAGCTCGGCGAGGCTTTTATGCCTGTATTTATTCATCGATTCGTGGAATATCTTGAAGCTTGCGAGTCTCATCAAATAAATAATTCATGACTATCGAAATTTCAGTACAGAATCAGCATTTATGGAAATGATGTTTCCTTTGTTCGAACGGGGATGGAATAACCGATCGATCTTTTGTCATCCCTTATCTTTAAAAAAATTGCCAGCGATGAAAATCGAAGGTTGGATAAAACGAAAAAAAGCTCGAATTGGAAACCCAAACAAATCTAAACAAATACAAACTTGACCTTGATGAAGATCAATTTTTTTAAATTAAATCGAGACACAAACATTCGATTCAACCCAGATCTATTTTGGAATTGAATCGAAACCCAAACAAACCAAAAAAAAAATCCAAACTTGACCCTGATGAAATAAAAATCGATTTTTTTAACCTGACAAAAAAAACGATTTTTTTAACCTGACAAAAAAAATCGATTTTTTTAACGTGACAAAAAAATTCGATTTTTCAACCTTGAATATATTTTTATCTGTCCAACGTCTTCGAGGCTCTAATCGTTATTATTCGAGTCAAGGAAGTTGGATTTCGAGTCGTTCCCTCGAAAGTTCCACCCTTTGCGATAGCCTTGATCGAGGCGATCCTCTTAGCTGAAGAAGGCAGCTTGGAAGGTTCTGGTGGCAGCTGCGGAGGAGTTTGTCGTCGGTAGGAAAAACGCGGGGTTTCACCCTCGCAGACCCCCAGCGGGAGTAATCTCGGGAGGGTGTGAGCGAATGAAAGAGGTTGGTAACCCATGAGTATTGATACGCGGCTTTCCATGCTGAACATGTTAGCCAGTTGGCATCAATCAATGTCATTTTTAATGTTTGGGTTTGTTTGGGTTAGCTCAAAACGACAAAAAATTGATTTTGAAAAATTGTCAATAATTTCTAACCTCATTTTGAATTTTTTGTAACTTAATTAACCATGAAATAATGGCTGATCGATGAAAGAACAGGTTCATGGTTTTCATGATGATCTTGAAGGACTTTGAAGGACTTTTCAACCTTCACGAAATCGCCCGTTCTGGAAGGGTCGTATTTCACAGGAAAGAAATCGTTGGAATCAATCGATACACGTTTTTAATGTTTGGGTTTGTTTGGGTTAGCTCAAAACGACAAAAAATTGATTTTGAAAAATTCTCAATCATTTTTAACCTCAGTTTGAATTTTTTGTAATTTAATTATCCACGAAATAAAGGCTGATCGATGAAAGAACAGGTTGATGGTTTTCATGATGATCTTGAAGGACTTTGAAGGACTTTTCAACCTTCACGAAATCGCCCGTTCTGGGAGGGTCGTATTTCACAGGGAAGAACTGAGATCAGTGAGCTGGAGGATAAATTCAGGAAGTTCCGGTAGCAGATACTCCAGCGTGGTCCTAACACTCGTGGGATTTATCAGGCTTACGGTACGGTGGATAAACGCGAAGTTATACCGCGGCTAAGTATACACCAAGTTGTACCCTAGAAATAAGAACCTTTGCGACGGTGAGCCCTTCGTGAAAACGATGATTTCCGGAAGGAAGATTTCCCCAAGGGTCTAAGCTCCCCGGGTATCTATGAGGACCTGATAAGCCGAGGGGCTGATTAGAAGAATCAGTAATGTGGCTTTTCTACTGATGGGTCCTTCGAGTCAATTTGTGGAATTTCGACTACACTGGATCAGCGTTTTTTTCGATGTCAATCAAAGGGTCTTCAGATGTCTATCTTTGTCTATCTTTTCAGAGGGTTTTCGTCTTTGAATGTCTTCAATTACACTTTCGAATGTCTTCAACAGTTTTTAGACTTGTTTAAACGTCTTCAGATGTCTTCAGCAGTCTTTAGACATCGTTAAACGTCTTTAGATGTCTTCAACAGTCTTTAGACTTCTTTAGACTTCTTTAGATGTCTTCATCAGTATTTAGACATCTTCAAACGTCCTCAGATGTC
>JAPYZJ010001540.1:0-28974 GCA_030522765.1 Ophioninae sp. B BG-2022a | reverse complement strand
ATTTCAAAGTTGGACCATCGATTTTTGCCAATTTTTCCATGCATACCCCTTTGCCTCTTTTTTTGCCATTTTTCAAGTGAACTTTCCGGGAAAACTATAAGAGATATCGATACGATTCCAACGCCATTGTTTAAGTCAGGCAAAAACCTTTTCCAAACACCCCCAATAAACCTCCTTCGCATAGGAGAAGCCTACTCTACGACCTTTTGAAATATCGTGATTTCTCGGATTCTGGAAAAGTGGCCAGGGAAGACGAAAAAAATTTTTTTCCGTTTTTAAACTCTTAAAAGGGTTTATTTAATCGGAAATTTTCTGCTGATTACGAATGTGCCCGAAATTTTGTCGAAAGTGCAAAATTAGACTGAGAAAATTGCAAAAAACCCTTCTAGAATATTTTTTCGATATTTTTACCTAGAAATGGAGAGTTAAATGCGAATTAAATTGTGGATTTGTCTTCAAGGTATAAAAATACATCGTCATGGACCTGCGATATGACACTAAACGTATAAATATAATAATTATTTCATAACTTTATTTCGCGAATCAGAATTTTACGCCCAACTCCCCATTTCCAGGATGACATTCTTCCGTGTGACACCCTGTATATCATCATGGTAACAAGTTTTACGCGATCACAGACACACACACATATATATATGATCGTGTAAAACTAGTTACCGATGACGTAGCTATTGATTTAGCGGTTTTGGACGAGGGTGCCAAAACGGAAACTCTTGTTTTTCTGGCCTTCCCTCCTGGGATGATCACGCCTCTCATCGAGTCCCCAAGTTGTCTCTCGGGCACGAGACAACCCTATGGGTATCCTTGGCTAGTCCTTATAGCTAACGCAGCTTCCCTTCGTGTAACAGACGTCTGCACGACATCATTAACCGTTATCTCGACACCAGACGGAATTGTCTTTCTCTGCGTTGCCTCCTTCGGAAAGCAACAGTCGAAAAGCGGAAGCAAGACCAGAATATATACCTATTCTAGTCTCGCTCATAAATAGAAATTTTCTAATGAGTATAAGAGCTATACAGGACCGGGTGATTTCAATTTCGCGCACGAGTTACATTTGCCTATCGGCTTCTCTTTCCATTTTTGCCAGACGAGAAGAAACCAAAGAGCGGCGGAGAGAGAGAGAGAGGATGGCGAAGGCATCCTGTATTGAATTTTGCGACGCTGGTCCTTGGAAATAGAGCCCGTAGGGTGATTTATCCCATCCAGTTCCTCATCCCAATATAGGGACACTCTTGAGGGTTCGTCGATAACCGTTTCAATGCCTGCGGCGTCCATACGTATCCCGTCATAAAAAATCCAACTGTCAAAATTACAGTGCTCGTATGCATACATGCATACGTGCATAAAATTTTTTTTTAATGCGATTATTGGAAAGCTCAATTGGGGATTCAGTTGAGGGGCTGGGAAAATATCGATCGTATTATTGGTGGGTCGCGAAGCTGCGTATTTCCGTGACGAGTGCGTCTCGTTGAATTTTTAAAGGTCTTTGACGATCGGGCCATGATACAGCCCGAAATCGTCGAGGGTGACATAAAACCCTCGTCCCTCCTTGAAGCCACCCTTCAAGGGTCTCGGCTGATGCAGGAAAGTTGAGAATTGGTTCCCGTGGGCCTCGACATTGAGAAGCTCTTAGGCTCCGGCAAAAGGTACATACCCATCTCGTGCAAGATGGCCCGGAGAAGCTGTTGACACCAGATGTTGCCAAAAACGATTTTCTTCGAGTCATCCTACCCTCGTTCGTTTTAACGTTGGAACGTACCACTGAGGATTCAACTGCAGACAGGGCGAGCATGAAAAGCTACGCACACCTTCTGTATATCGTTAACAGGAACGAGAGGGTGGTACCCTCCTTGAATATTGTACAAAGTTTAAGTGACATTGCTGAAGATAGCGGATCTTCTTTCAGTCCGTACCCGTGCATCGTCTCCTATCATTTTCTCGATTATTGTTTCGAAATCCTTTGTTCTCGTTTTTCTCTGCTGTAATGTACGAAAAAAGAAATTATAAAAAAACGTACAGATGTGAATTTATATTTTAATAAACAATTGAACTGTAGTTTAATTGACGTATTATTTTTATTTGATTTCATGGTAAAACAAAGATTCTTTTGTTTATTGTAAAATTAAATTATTGTAAAATTTGCTTGAGAAAAAATACGAATGAGAAAAAAATCTATAAAAAATAAAGAATGTTTTTCAAGTTTAAAGTTTTGGTGGGATTATGGACCGGTCACCATTTTTTGTCCACCGTTCCCTGGACGAGGAAGAATGAAATTTCCGGCCAACAAACGCAGATTCAGTCTTTTAAAGCTTTTTCGTTCGTTTTTCGTTTTTTGGAGGATGGAAAAGCCGGTGGTCCACCAGGACTGTTAGGGGGAATCTTTCAACCACGTTGCCATGACTACCTTTGGTCCATTTGTTTTGAATCACTGGACCATGGAAAATCTCTCTTTCTGCCTCTTTTTCTCTCGTCTCCTTTTTTTTTCTCTATCATTGTACACACGTATACAACGTGTATTCCGAATTCGTTGGGTGCTCGGATTACCGAAAGCCACCCTCGGTTACCCGGAGACGAGATAAACACGATTGAAGAAGGGCGAGGGTCGAAAACTCCCTTCTCCCTATCGAAAGTTCCCCTGAATTTCTTCATATGATTTATTGCTCGCCCAACTCCTTCCTGGAGCCCTCGAGTTTTCCAGCTCCGAACAAAATTCGACCGGGAAATCCGGAAAGCTGGCAACACCTTTTATTCTTTTATTATTTATTTATTTGTTTTATTATTTTTTAACTTGCAGACTAATTTTTGGAGGAAGATCAGAGCACAGCGAGGTTGCGCAGTTCCTAGAGGTCGAAGAGGACACACGTCCCTCGTTCATCGAGGGCAAATGCTCATCTACGGCGGCTATCAAGATCTCCGCGGCAGTTCGCCAGAGTTGTGGGCTTTTCACTTTGGTAATTCAATTAATTAACGAAACAATAACGTAATTGATACGCAACCTCGCGAAAAATAATCTCCACTACTCTCAAATAATAGTAAAACAGTATACTCGTCCTAAATTGAACATCTACTAAGAACGTCATGGCAAATTACATTTTTTTTATAAATTTTCCTAATTTTATTCGAATAATCCATCAGCGCTATTCTTTGAAAAGCTTGACGATTAAAGACGAACGTTTTCGCTCGACGAATAACAGAAACGGAATCGTGGCATCTTTTATCCTCGAGCGAATGCGGTCCAGCCGCCCGGCACAAGCACTCGGCCGTTTTGCACTGCGACGCCATGTACGTTTATGGGGGTATGACGGATCTGCAAGAACGAAGCGATTGTTGGAGATGGGACGTTAACACAGCCTCGTGGTATTTGCTGAAGAGCAAACCGGGACCGGGACCGCTTCACGGTCACGCGGCGTGCCGATTGCCAAGCTGCATGCTCATTTTCGGTGGGGAGAGTGCTGGCCTCGCCACCAACGAATTGTGGCGTTTTCATTTCGGTAAGAAAGCCAAATCAGTCATTGTGTTCAGCCATTTTCAAAGTTTACCGATATTCCTACTGCTCAATACTATTAATTAATTAATCACAATTACTTAGTACACTTATTGCAATTAGTTATTAATAGAAATAAGTAATGATGTTTACGCGCAGGCACCGAGACGTGGGAAAGGTTGGCGGTACCGGGACCAAAACCTCAACCAAGAGCCGAGAGCGTTGCACTCGCGGTTTCCGAATTATTGATACGCGGTCCAAGCTCCGAAAATTCACGGCCGAGACAGCGAAATCAAAAAACACGTTTTCCATCGAACCGTGTATCGCCTCAGGAAGCACCAGCGAGGCCGAGCTTCCTCAGGGAAATCTCAAAATTATCGCAGATCAATCTTTCACGATTGAGTCATCCTAACAAATGCAGTTATTCCGTCCTCAGTGGCCACGACGACAACGAGGAGAGTCCAATCAATGAGCCCTTGAGTCAACAGGTAAAAATGATAATCTTTGAAAAAGAACGAAAAAAAAGAAAATAAATAATTGTGCTTTGAGCCTTTGAAGCCTCGACGTTAGATTCGGTTTTTAGCATTTTTGGGTTACTACAGTGATGAAAGGACTCAAAACTAGAGTTCAATTGGCATAATTGTCTACAAGATTTCATGAATTAAAAAAACTAGTAAAAATGACGCTTCCTTCGGAAAAATTAGTTTTAGAAGAATCCGTCCAAGGAAATAACTCGAAACTTGGCACAAGTCAGCTTTCGCTGACTTTTTTACGAAAGAATGTTTACGATCTCACAATAATTTAAAAAAATATAAGTGCTTCGAAGGGTTAGGCGTGGTAGTATAGATCGTAGAATAGAAGAGAATAGAAATGAAATTGGAGCCTGGCATACGACAGGCCAACTCGTATTATCCATTCCAGCAGGTAGATGGTGAAGTGGTCGAGCCGACAACTGGAATGGTAAAGTCGAGGAGCGCGAACGCGTTGGCTCGCGGTAGACAAAAACCACCGGAAGTGTTGATGAAGAACAACAGCGTGGATTGCACCCGTGGAGGAATGGCGAGGGACCCGATATCGGTGCCGAATTTTCGGGCTTTGACCCTGCCAACTCCGGTACTGACCCCCGTCGAGGCATCTCGACTCGTCTTCGTGGATCCTGACGAGGACAGCGACGAGGACAAACGGGAACCTCCGACTACGCGGTTGATCGAGGTCGCCGAGGAAAAGGGGTCGGTTTCAGGGGATTAACCACTTTTCGAACATGGATTATCTATTATCTACTATCTAGATTCACTATAGGCATTTGAATCGTATATTGTTTATCATTTAAATGTCACCCTTTAGAATTGAATTCCAACGTGAAAATTTGCGCAGAGATTTCGCCGCCCTGCATCACGCCTGTCAGCCGATCCGGGGCGAGAGTTACAGTTCTCACTTGTACGAAGCTGTCCAAACGCCGAAAACACCAACGACGACGAAACTGCCAACCTCGGCGTCGGTAAGATTTGCCGATCTCGAGGAGGGCGAAGAATCGACCTCGGACTACGCGAGCATAGAAGCGCGCAGTCCCGGTGACCCATTGGGCGACGAGGACTGGCCCCGGAAGACATCGATGAAGCAACATCGCTCATCGATCAGGGAGGGCCAATTTGGCTTCTGCAACCCCAATTATCTTGGCCTCGAAGCCAACAACGACGCGAAATACGCAAAAATTTTGAACAGCCCTCCCGACAGTGTCCTTGAAGATGCTTCGGGTAGGTCGGCCTCTCAGACATTCGCCGAACTGCTGGAACTCCAGGAAATAAAACCACGCGCGCCACCCAAAAGTCTAGCTCTCGGTTCACCCTCGAGACGCGCCGCGAGCGCCTCACGAGCGGAAAGACAACGCGCCAAACTCGCTGCCAATGAAACCGGTACACCTGGACCAGCACCCCTCTACGTCTTCCTCGTCGGTGGCAAGGAAAAAGGTCAAGTTACCGTTTTCGCTAGACCGGTCTCCCTCTGGAAATTACAACTGGCCCCCCATATTTTTTGAACCCAATCGTCCACCTCAAATCTCGTCTTTCACGGATTCGATTGATCCTCGAAAAAATTGACAGGAGAAATTACAAAAGAAACTCGTTTAAATTCTGGCTGTTATTTATCGGAATATTCCTTCGGAAAAATCGTGAAATGATTTTGAACATCACCCCAATTCATTCATTAACAGTTTTTCAGAAAATTATTTTTTTCGTATTTTACGCAGCTCAAAAAAAGAGCACAATAAATTTTAAAAATGTTATCATGACCTACTTTTTTTTCAGATTTTTTTAATTAATTTGTCATTCGTAAATTAATTTTTTTTAAATATTCTCTTACGAATAATGCCCTTAATCCAGACTCGTATGCGAGACCGAGCTGAGAAAACACAAACTTACTTATCGGAGCTGTGTATAGGTTGACCGTAGGATACGTATAGACGAAGGATGTACATGATAAAGATGAGATTTCTCTTTGTGATAAAATAACCCAGTTTCCCGTTAGCAATATTCTCCGGTAGAGCTCAATCGACTGCGAACGAAAGGAACAATTTTTTTTGTTACGTCAAGAAAAGGGATTCCCTCCTTTGAAATCACTTGACAGTAGATCGGGTTAAGGACACGCGCAAAAAGAGGGAAGCGAGTTTATAGGAAATCGGACATGCCAATATTTCATGAAAAATAATAATAATAATAATATATAACTCGTTCAATGGACGCTAGATATTTTTACGAAATTCTTTCTACCACTGTACAAACAAAATTTCGAGACGAAAAAGAAAAGTAATTCCCTTCCAATGTAGAGATGAAAAAGAAAATAGAATACGTAGTCGGTGTAGCGAGTGGGTTCGAAAAGAGGAAATTTCAACCAAAACCGTTTTGAGCTAAACTATCGTCAGTAGACTCGCAGCATATTTCTGCTTTTTATTAATTTTTCTATTGAGCGAACTTTCGGCTGAAACGGTTTTAGCTGAAACTCCACACATTACGGTAGAATCTGACAAAGCACAGAACTTTTTTTATGGGGACAGAGTTTTTTATTGAAGCTAGATGATTAGACACTAAAATTAATCTCTTTAGCCAAATTGTAAGATATGAAAACAAAATTACTCACAATTGATTATAAAAAAACCTCACTTCAGCCAATGTCACATTTTTTTCAAATCCATTTTATAAAAAAGCCTTTATTTTCTAATACGAAATTTAATTGAACGACGAAGCTCTATCGTTTCTATACATAGAATGAAATACGAGGAGGACGATCGAGATGAGCGTAAAGGGACATCGTGAAACACACAACGTACAGTTGCCACAGTTAAAAAAAAACTCAATGTACTTAAAATAATGATAGGGTACTTAAGAGCATGACGAACATTATCACGTGACACACGAGTGCGAGAGAAATAGTCGAAACGTTTTAAACCGCGATTTCTCAAGAATGAAACTTATTAATCCAAAATGCCGACCGGGGGGCCCTTGAGAATAGTGGTTTCAAAGTTTCGAAGTGGACGGAGGCGTGTTCGTTGTGCCCTCAATTGTATAGGTTATTTTGAACGCCTGGCGTATTATGAAGCGTGCGAGAGTGGATCGGTTTTATTTTCTTTTTCGTCGTTTAGAATTCGTAGCCCGTGATGGCCCAATACGTGTAATCCATCCATAAGTAGCTAAAAGCTCGGTGTGGCTTGCACCACAGCTGGACATTGAGACGTCATTTTTCATAACTGTTTTTTTAAAACCTACTTTTACTTAAAGTTTCTCGTTGATTTTGTGCATCTTTTTTATATTATTATTGCACTCACTATAATTATCAATATCATCATAACTATCATCAATATTGTCACATCATTATTGTGATAACCAACATTATCACAATAATAATGACTATTATTATAATTATTGATTCAGTTATAGCTGTTCTTGTTATTATTGTTCGGATTATTATTAGCATTATCATTACCTAGAAATTACTGTATACTTGATAATGGCGCGAGGTGGATTATTAACATATCGAAGTGTCTCGAAAATGAGAGATCCGAGAAAAATGAAAGAAAAAAAACTACAAGTTAGATAGGAAAGCAATGGAACTCCCGTTTAATAACAAATTATTAATATGAAGAAAGTTTGTTCTTCTTTAAAAAAAAAACAATAACCAGAATTACTGTTTTCTCGGAGAATGAAAAAAAGAAAAACGTAACTCGAGCAAAGTATTATTAAAATGATAGCTGTATAAATAAAATTGAAAAGACTGCGGTTGAGTTTGTTTATTCGAATATATCGAGTGTACCTATGTAACAAAGAATGATCGAAGGAGAAAAAAGAAATTGGAACTTCTCAATGACCAGCTGATAAGTTGCGAACACCCGGAAATCAATGTTTTCCATTCGTAGATAAAGGCATACTCGAATTAAACAACGTTGTGTACAAAGTGAGGAGGAAAAAGAGACGAACAAAAAAAAATAAAACATAATGTACCCAGGATGTACAGGGTGACCGGGAGATCGACCTGTATTTTGAAAGATATCATTTTAGAGGTCATTCGAATGAAATTGAGCCCGATTAACCAGGAATTAATATCGAGTATTTCCTGAGTTATGATGGTTTTACAATTTCTTCAAATTTTCATTAATTTGGCAATTTTGAAATAATCCGTATCATATTATTCTAAAAACAATGATTAGTCGAATTTTAAAGAATTTTTATGATTTCTTATACCCTTCCAGTAATGTCTCAATGCCAATCATTCATAGGCCAGCCTTCAGAAAAGTATCAGTTTCATATTCAGAGGGAAATATTTTTCCGGTAATAGGTCGAATTACCGGTGACCTTGTACTGAAATAAATGTTCTTATACTCGTAGGAGGATCTTGTCGTATACGTTTCGTCATTATAAATATCATAATTATTCTTGTGATTATAATTGCTATTATTGTTATCATAATTAAAGACGAGCCAGCGATACGATCGAGGCGTCACGACGTACGACTCATTTCTTTGTCCAGCTGTCGAAACAGTATAAATAAATGTAACGAAAATGTGAAACGCGGCGTGTAGCGTCGTGCAAAAACAACCCTGCAAATACAAATGTAAAAAAAAGGAGGAGGAGACGTAGAAGTAAAATGCCACGAAAGCTGGTAGCATTCGCATATTTTTGAGTGGCGATTTTTCAAAATGGAACGGAGATACGGTAAACTATGAGAAAAAAATTAACGAGCGCTCCCTTAAGGGTTTCACGTCAAAACGCAATATTTTTTCACTGCAGAAACCCCGCAGATGTGCAAATTACCCGTACTTGCGTCGCGTGGATAAATATCATATAACCTGCGTATAAGTAATTCTTTTGCCTCAAAATACAAGAAAGTGAAGGAAAACAAGGGACTCGTGTCAATAATGCATCCGTGCTTCATTCGAGGATGCTTTGCCCGAACAATTCAAGGATCATTTCTGTACGGAAATGACGCTTCGAAAAAGTGTGAAATAAAAATTCATTGTAATCACAGATTAACCATAGATTAAGAATACTTTTTCTTTTTAGATCTTAGCGAATTTTCAAAGTCTGGAAAAAGTATTTTTAAATACACTGGGCGTAACGGAAATGCTGGGAACTTTTATTCAAACTCGTTACAATACCAGATTCAAACGGAATTAGAGATTTTTTTTATTACGTATGATTTTTTTATCAGGGTTCATTGAAATTTTAGGATTCAAAAAAAATTGCAATAAAAAAAAGATCGATTTGTTCCATGTTCGTTACAAGCAATATTTGATTACTTTTTTCGATATTCGTATAATGGTCAATCAATGATTCCAGCATTTCCCGTAAGTTTTCCAGATCGCAAAGTTCCAGCTTAACAAATCGAGTTATTTTATGCCGGAAATGGATGTGCAATACAATGTTAAAATAAAAAAAGAAATAAAGAATGAAGTACGTCGAGTTTGACTAATCGCGGGAAACTGTCCTTGCGCGCACAGGCGAAGCGTCCCTGAAATGAAAGCAGCGTGTCGTCGTCGACGAGGAAAAGAAAAAAAGAACAATTTAAACGGCTCAAAATTTGAATTTCCGCAGTTCAGCGTAATTACTGCCTGTGCAAGTACCCCGGTTGATGTCAGTGCCCGTATTATTGTGATGATAAGACTCGAATGCCAAGGCACAGAAAAAATACAAAAATGATATATTAACTACCAATAATTATAATAATATTGATAGTAAGAATGCCCATCCAACCGAATAAAGAAAAAATAAATTAAAAAATGTGTCTTTCTTGTGTACTTACAAAATCCTGTCAACAGCAACATCAATTCTTGACACTGAAGAACCGTTCCCATTACCTAAAAAACCGGCAAAGTGCGAGTCGGACTCGCGGACGAAGGGCTCCGTGCCATTGACTAGGAAAACAAACGTAGATACACAAATTTCATATGGTAATTTTTTTTAGTAATTTTCTTAATTGCACCGTCATGACACGACGTGCATACACAAGTTTCTCATGATATAACTAGCGCCACGGGTGGCAAAGAAGAAAACCAAAAACTCTGCACTTTCTTCATTGCGAAATTACCGAGTCGTGTCACCCTCGGATTTTGTAGATAACGCAGCAGTTGAAATACTTTCGATCGATGAAACGTGATATTTAATATTCTATCAGAACCCTTTTAAGCAAGGACTCGGTATCAAACATGAACGAAGAAGAACTGACGTGTGAAATCGCAAAGTTGCGTAAATTGTTACACGAAAAAGAATCTAACCTCGTTTCGTTGAGGCGGGAAAAGCAAGTCGTTCAAAATCACGGTCTGAACAACGAAGAAATATCGCGCTACAGTAGACAGATTTTGCTGCCCCAAATAAGCGTCCAAGGTCCGTTTTCCTTCTACTTAGTTTTATCGAAATAATAAACCAAAAGTTTCAAACGTAATACATTCCCAACTTACGAGTCTTCGCGAACAACGTTTCGTGTCCCTTTTTGGTCCAGGTCAACTCAGGCTGAAAAACGCTTCCGTCCTGATCGTCGGGGCTGGTGGACTCGGTTGTCCTTCCGCTTTGTATCTTACGGGTGCGGGGGTCGGTCGTATCGGTATCGTCGATTACGATGACGTTGAAACGAACAACTTGCACAGGCAACTGTTGTTCAAGGAAAGTGATATCGGTTCGCCCAAAGCGAGCGCAGCTGCGAGCGCGCTTTCCAAGTGAGTCGAGGACTCCCCGTTGCTCGAACCCTTTACGTCGCCAACCGCGATAACGAATAATTTATGAGCTTCGTATTCGAGAGTATAATACAATAATCGTTACAGATTGAACAGCAATGTGCGAGTAACGCCTTACAAAATTCAGTTGCAAAGCGGTAACGCTCTGGATATTGTGAAGCGGTACGACGTCGTACTGGACGCTACGGACAACGCGCCTACGAGATATTTGCTCAACGATGCTTGCGTCTTGGCGGGAAAGCCCCTGGTTTCCGGATCGGCTTTGAAACTGGAGGGTCAACTATCGGTATTCAATTACAACGGCCCTTGTTACCGATGCGTCTTTCCAAAACCGCCGCCACCGGAAAGCGTGACGAACTGCGGCGACGGCGGCGTCCTCGGTGCAGGTAAAGACGCGGATACTCCGTTCGGGTAAAAACCCGCGTAGGCCTCTGTTTTTTGTGAAAAACTCGCTCAATGCCCTAGATTATGGGTGAGAATCCATATTGCACGGTTAGTATCGATCGTCTCTTTCTCGCAGTCGTAGGAACTATCGGGACGCTTCAAGCTGTCGAAGCGTTGAAAATACTGTTGGGGAAAGAGAACAAAGTATTGAACGGTCGCCTCCTCCTTTACGACGCTTCGGAGACGACGTTTCGTAACGTCCGTCTTCGCGACAAGGATCCCAATTGTGCGATTTGCGGGGTCGATCCGACGATCAAGGAACTGATCGACTACGAGCAATTTTGCAGTTCCAAGGCTAACGACAAAAATCCCACGTTGCAAATTTTGAATGACGACGAGAGGATCAGCGCCAGGGAGTATCGTGACATTCATGGAAAATCGTTCAACGATCACTTGCTGATCGACGTGCGTTCGCCCGAGGAGTTCGAAATTTGTCGAATAGAAAGGTCGATCAACGCGCCGTTCACAACGACCGGGAAACTCGACAAGTGGCCCGAAGCTAAGAACTTGTTGGATCGACGTTCGATAAAGAATGGTAAACGAACCTTCTATCCCTGATGTAACGATAACTTCATTTCTCGATGACCGAGAGACCCATAAATTGACGATTGCTTTGTTTCAGTTTACGTACTGTGCCGGAGGGGTAACGATTCGCAGCGCGCGGTGAAACTTGTCAAAAGTTTTATCAACGACCCATCGATAACCGTGAGAGATATAATCGGTGGCATCCACGCGTGGTCGCGAGACATCGATCCCACTTTTCCAATTTACTGAAATGGATTTTCATTGCTACATTCCCCTGTACATATATGTATATATACATAGAATTTAACGGAGTTACTGTACTCTTTGGTTACCATAAAAATCTTTCTAAATCAAATGACGACTGAGTTGTATGTAATCTCGTTTTCCGAAATCGTGAACGGTCGTGTTCACATATCAGCCGTACTTGGCTAATTGTTCCATCGAGAGACTCGTCTCGGGATGTTTGTAATGTTTTTCATCGAGACTTCGCAATTTTTCGGCGGCCTGTTCCGGCGTCAAGTCACGCTGCGCTTGAGCCAATAATTCGTATCCGACCATATGTTTCTTCACCGTTGCTGAGCGCAATAAAGGGGGCAAGTATATTCCGTGAAACGTCCAATACGGATAATCATCGTTGAGGAACGATCCAGTCGGAGCCCCGTGCCAGCCCATCGAATACGGGAATGCGCATTGAAACAAATTGTCGTACTTCGTGCACAGTCGCTTCATAATTACGGCGAGAGTTTCCCGCTGCGATTCCGTCAGCTCTTGCATTCGCGTTACTTGTTTTTTCGGTAAAACCATGGTTTCGTAAGGCCATACGGCCCAATATGGCACTACGACTAGCCAGTCTCGATTTTCGAGCACAATGCGTTCCTAGAGAAAATCAGTCGCGAAGAATAATCGATTTTTCTCAAAATCCTATTAACGTGGGAAATAATGAAAAAGTTTGTAAACTTCTGAGCTGATAATGCGTATCGAATGAACAACTACCTTCTTTCGTAGCTCCTTTTCCATGTAATCGATCAGAAGAGGCTTTTGGTGACGATCGTAATAATCGCGCAAAGACTTGTCTTTCCTCTTGGCCTCGGTGGGTAAAAACGAACTGGTCCAAATTTGGCAATGAGGATGAGAGTTACTGCATCCCATGAGCGCACCCCGGTTCTCAAAGATCTGGACCCAAGTCCACTTTTTCCCTAACTCGAGCATTTCGTTGATCCATCTGGAAAATTGATCGACCTTTCTAGCTCTCGATCCGCGGCTTTCCTACAATCTTGTATGAGAAAATACTTGCTGCTTCACCACTTCAACGATTTCGTCCACTTTCATCAGGGCTATAGTTACGTTAGATTTTGGATGGAAGCACATGACCTTGCAAGTCCCTCGAGCGGCCTCCGTACGGAACAGTTCGTCGGAGGACTGCGGAGGACTCGGCACAGATTCGAGAAGAGCGGGGAAATCATTGACGAACGAATACGTACTCGAATAAACCGGGGTAACCTGCCGAATAATTGAAATACAACGTTCAATTCCCCCGAAAGGGCTCCCCCAACCAAACAGGTTGGGGGAGCCCTTTCGGCCCTGTAAACTTTTTTTTGGCGTTTCGTTGAAATTCTTACGTTTCCCCCGGCTCGTGTATTTCCGGGACACAACGGATTATTGGGATCGTAATCGGGAAGATCTTCGTCATTGCTCTTTTCCACCTGACCACCCCAAGGTCGTTTCATACGATGAGGCGAGACCAAGACCCATTCGTCCTTCAGTGGATTGTATCGTATGTGTTGGTGGTCTGTTGGATGTTGGAAAGAAAACCTTCGAATAAGTCGTTGTTTTTTCGAATAAGAGAAATGTAATTTACGTAAAAAAATCATGCGATTATCACCCTTTGGATCGAAAAGTCCCAATTCCATCTCTTCTTTGTTCCCCTTGGGAAGATTCGAACCCGCATCGACCGACATCTTGATCCCTGATGCGATTTAGAATTACATGACATTTCGACCGAACGACCTTCGAGCGTTATCAATGCACTGCTGATCAGAACGTGATTGTCGAAATGCACATTCGATTAGGAAACCTCTAACAACGCAACGCTTCTACCGAACTGAATTATCGACGGGTGCTTTTATGCGTGGTAAAAATAAGTTATTTCTGGCACTTGGTTTAAAAGTTGGAACGTAGCAAAAATGTTCGTTTCCAAAAACGACGATAGATTTTGTAGGTTAAATGTAATAGTTCATAATTCATGACGGCGTTCGTTTCAAAGTTCCCGCGCATTTTACACTTCATTCAATTGAAGTTGGGCACTCACCAGTGATCCTGAGTTGACAACCACAAATCGAACGACCAATCAAACTCGCCAAGAAGAAGAAGAATTGAGCGCGTTGAGTGTCGCTTCATCTTTAGAGTGGACGATAGCAGCAAACATGTCGAGAGGCAGTAGCGCAGGTTTTGACAGGCATATTACGATCTTTTCGCCCGAAGGTCGTCTCTATCAAGTCGGTAAGCGTTCTAGAAAAATTCTACCATCATTCGTCTTCCGTTGCAATCTCAATTCAACAAATCCCTTTGTTACTCCTGTAAAGAAAGAATAACGTTCTTCCTACAGCGTCACCCGATGACACGGCGTGACCTGCACTTTTGAATTTTGGCTCGATACAATTGTTTGTTAAAATGCTATAAAGAAACGTCGCTCCTTACTTTTATATTTTCAGAATATGCTTTTAAAGCTATCAATCAAGGAGGACTTACGTCGGTCGCCGTCAAGGGCGTCGACACCGCCGTTTTCGCGACTCAAAAGAAAGTTCCCGTGAGTCTCGTACATAACCTCAAAAACCGCCTGAAATTACTCGTTTCGGCAGTTTTGTTTTGGTCTTATCGTACTTGTTTTTCCGTTGAATTTGTTTCGTAGGATAAGTTGCTCGATGCCTCGAGCGTTACGCACGTATTCCGCATTACCGAGCACATCGGCTGCGTCATGACCGGCATGATCGGTAAGCTGCTTCTATCGACCCGAAAGTCTCGATAACTTCCGAGTTTCTCTAAGCAAATTTCTCAAAATTGGCTATATATTTTTCTGCGTTGCAGCGGACAGCAAGTCGCAGGTCCAACGCGCTCGCTACGAAGCAGCCAATTTCAAGTACAAGAACGGCTACGAAATTCCCGTGGATACTTTGTGCAGACGAGTCGCCGACATAGGTCAGGTTTACACGCAAAACGCGGAAATGAGACCGCTCGGTTGTTCCATGATGCTCATCGCTTACGACAAGGAAAAGGGTCCGTGCATCTACAAAGCGGATCCGGCTGGATACTTTTGCGGCTACAGAGCCATTTCCGTCGGCGCTCGCCAGACCGAAGCCAACTCTTATCTGGAAAAGAAACTCAAGAAGAAACAAAACTACAATTACGACGAGACCGTACAAATGGCCATCGCGTGTTTGTCCACCGTTCTATCGGTCGATTTCAAAGCAACCGAGATAGAGATCGGGGTCGTTTCGAAAGATAATCCAAAATTCCGGTAAATTGTTTTCATTGCTTTTTTAATAATCTTTATCGGCAAAAAATGTCGTCACGCCTGATCTGTTTCAGGGTTCTGAGCGAGGACGAAACCGACAAACACCTCACCGCCATCGCAGAAAAGGATTAATAAACGACGATCCGTCGAATTTATTTGAAATTTGCGGCAAACACGAGTGTTCTTTCATTTTCTCAAAATTATTGTCATTCGCAGTGCGTTTTTTCGTAATTTCACTGTACAAAATAAAGTATGGTTTTTTGCGATCCAAACGAAACCTACATTTTCCGTGTTTGCATTGTTTCATATTTGAGATACGAGATTCTCAAATATTGACGAGACGAACGATGGAGAGATTTTAGAAAAAAGGTTTTCTTTCGGATCTCGATGAAACGAATATTTCTATTGATTAGGTTGATTATATTTAAGATACAAAATTCTTAAATATTAACGGGACGAATGGTATAAAGGTTTTGGAAAATGCGTCGTATTCATTTGGCGGACGCCGTACCCAGTGGATTCCTCAGTACTAAGATAACCGAATCGCCGCGTAGAAACATTTTGGAGATGAATCTGTCCTTGTTTACTGGTTTCGCCTGAACACGGAAATACGAAGATTAGTTTTCTACTTCGACCGTGGAAAATACGTTGAAAAGCAAAAATCGCCGAATTCGTGGTTAATTTGAATTACCTTCTTTTTTCCTTTTCCCGTTCTCGGTAGCTCGGTCCACATTTCTTTGACATTTTCGAGGACCATGTTGCAATGTCGGTCGAAAGCTTTGACTCTGCCTAGTAGCTTTTTGTTGTTTCTACAGTTAATGAGTACTTGCGTATTGTTCTTGACGGACTGCGTCAAAACTGACAGTGGCCCCGTATTGAATTCCTCCTCCTCCCGTTTCGCCAATTCTTCGGGAGTCATTTCGGACTTTGGTTTGGCCAGAGAAGACCTAATTTAAACATGAAAATTAAAAATCGTTTTACACGCGAAATAGCGAGATCGACGAGGTTAGGATCGTTACGAATTTTTTAAAGTTTCATCGCGGCAATTTTAGGTCGTAAAACAAGTGAAGTCCTTGATATATTAGGTCAAACTTACATTTTGGATAATTGTTAACTGCGTCCGTGCGTGGAAAAGGGACTTTTCAAAGTTGACTTTTTTTAACGTTGCGAATCGTTTACTCTCGCTACACTTGGACAAACATGAAGAAAACGCGTTCCGGCGTTTCCAAACGGAGTCGGGAACTAACTGCGGAGCGAGCGAACTCTGCCGCTTACTTCTCAACGTTGATGCAAAATTTCTTTACCGTGGGAGAGGACAAGCGTCAGGAGACACGTGCAACGTAATTAGTACGTTCGTGTCTTTTATGTTTTGTCTTTGATAATAGATAAGAATGGTTCCAAATTACCCGTAATATATCACAATAAAATAACAAGGTGCATAATATTGTCCCATTCCCTTAATTGAATATTGAAAAAGTTCTCGACTTCTTTATCGACCGAGAGTCGTGCTGACTCCACGCATGCGCTGGGACGAAACGACTCGGGTATACGTTCAGTATGTACGCTACTCCGTGACGTCATCGAGTGCGTTGCGCAAGCAGATACGATGCCATCTCACCAGTTCAACCATTTTACCGGGCGTCTTCGAGAATCCCAGCATTTTCAACCCCTGTATCCAATCGTAAGTTCGCGAAATATTTCACTTACATTGTACCCTCGTTAATTGTGCTTCGATTTGTCATTTTTATCATTGCTCGGCCCTTGAACCCCGCGCACCATTTTCTATTTTCGAACGGTTCTATCCGGTGGGCCTCTGACGTATTCTCACCCTGTTGTTCTCTTGTTTTTCACCTTGAAAAAACAAATTCAATCGTTGATTCATTCGGAAACTCTGGTCGTACGATGGCCGCAAACGGATTACTCGGCTCGCCAAAAATCTTTAAAAACCAACACAACCTCCGTACAAGCTTCCCGACGTGTATTCGCTTGCGCAACGATCCGCATACGTAATCGGAGAGAACTTGTAGTCTAACCTCAATTTGGGAGTGTCTTCGATCACTTTTGTCATAATCGTGAAATTCTCAAAACGATTCACGTATTTAGGCTACATAACTATGATTGATTAGTTTTTATTTTCGGCTCGCCCCCCCCACGCGGATCGAAAAAGAAACATTACGAAACATAACCTCAATCTCTGAGTTGTCCCGATACCGTTCGATTTTTGACGTATCGAAAACCTTGCAATCGAGAAAGACCTAACCTCTATTCAGAAGTTTTCTCTCTTGATCGTACCTCGTTAACGAGAGATAGAACTCGATCCGATCTCGATCCGCTCGGCGAATCGCGATCCTTCCTCGCTTCGCTCCGAACGAGCAGGTTATAAAACTTCTGGGTATTATTTTTAACGGCGCAGTCACCCAGACCGCTGCACAGCGCGGATCCTCCAAAAATGATTTACGATTCGATAAATACAAAGCCAGTCGCCGTGGACAATGCCAGAATGTCGAGCACCGTCTCCTCCAACGTATCTAAGAAAATGCTCGAAACTATGGCCAAGTTCCAGGTAAGTGGATCGTTGAGGTTCGCTCGTTCCGATCTCCGATTCTCTTACCTTTTTCTTTGCAGAAAGACTTGGACGCACCCGTTTACCTCTTGAAAGGCACTCCCGACAAGATTTGCTTCGGGATTACTTGCGTCACGGTCGGTCTTGGTATGTGCATGATGTACAGCTACTTGTACCAGAAGGCTTGGCCGTCTAAAGCGCAGTGAGCTCCGGTCCGCCGATATTCTAGATTCTTGTAGAAAGTTTAAGAAGTAACAATAAATCTGTACTCCCAAAATGCGTCCACGCGTCGTTTATCTTCTTTCGACGTTGAGAAAGTGCTAATCGAGGGTGGAGTTAACAGAAAAAGCCTGCAGAGTTTTTTCGTTAGAATTTTGATATTAAAACGATGCACATTGACGGTAAAACGACCAAAAAGTGTAACGTAATGTTTCTTTGCGATTTCAACATCAAAAGAAGCACGCGTCGAAAGCAAACAACCGTTGTATGGGAAAAATTGTTCGCAAGCATTCGCTAATTCTCGTCACACATCTGTTTGGGTTTTATGGGAATCGTGCATGAGAATTTTCCAGACCAATTCGTACGATAATACTTGGGCACGAATCAATTGGGTCATGAATCTCAAAGTCACGAGATAAAAATAATCTCTTTGCTCGCAAGGTTTTCGTATGAATCTAACATTCAAAAATGCCAAACGTAAAGCTAAGTACCTAAAAAGTCATTCGACATGTTTGTCGGTGAAATGGACTTTTTATTCGAGATTTTGCTTTTTAATCAACGCGCAACGTTTGCAGTTGATCTCTTCTCTATAAAATCGTTAAAAATTTGTTTCAGCCTGCATCTGTTGAGGTTGCTTCAGGCACATTAATAAATTCGTAAAAAATTGTTTTCGATCGTTTCCGGTCAATTTCCCAGCGAGGAGAAACAATAATACAGAAATTTCAAAAGTTTCGAGAAGGTTGACGACTGCATCGTGCAGTTTAGTGAGATATCGATGTTAATTTCAATGATGCCTCCGCGTCGCCCTCGAAGGGCTGAACCTCGGAGACCCTCGCGCCCCCCTCCCCCCCCCCCTCTCCTCCTCCGCATTAAGAAAAGCTCGCGCGTCTACTGCGCATCCGGAGTGCGCGGGTCGTCCGCTCGCGACCTCCCGAAGCACAATAGTCTTCTTTTCGACGTCCGCCCTAAAAATAGGATTATACGAAGCGCGGCCTCGAGCGAGCGGAGAGTCCCGCGGGTGCGTTCGGGAAGCGCGGGGTCATCGAGTGTCAAGTATAGTATAAGCGGAGCGCCGCGGAGGTAGGAAGATTGCCAATATGGCCGAAACGGAAGCGCCGTCGGACGCTCGAGACGAGGCTGAGGAGGATCTCCAGATATTTGAAACTCTTCGTATATCGTCGCCCCAGCAGGTTCTCCTAAACAAATAAAACATGAGCCGCGATGCACCGCACTCGTAATCTTCCTTGTTGAGTACTTATACTTCAATATTATTACGATCACATTTAGCTTCAATCTCCACTTTTTTGGCAACCAACGCACCAATTTATGGTATTCGCACGTGGGACGCGGAGGGCACGGGGAAAATGCGGAAAACCTGCCTTGATAAAAGGATTTTACGTTTCGTTGCGTTTCCGGAATTGAAAACTTGGTTAAAGTACCACGCGCTCTGTACAATGAGCGTGTCTTCGGTGAAACATGTTCCAAAGCGGTAAAAAACGCTTTCGAATATTAATCAAGTAACAAGTACCGGATCTTCGCTAGATCCAGCTGCAAATTTTTATTTAAATACTGGTTAGTTGCTAAACTCCGTTTTAGTAACTTACCAGCTATTATCGGGGCGATAGCATCTTGAATCACCGACCCAATGATAGTGAGTCGCTAGCATTGGGTTTGTTTGGATTTGCTAGCAAGTTGCTAAAGTACCACAAAATTCTGGCTAAAAGCACAATGCTGAAAATGATACCTGTACACATTTATGATACTGCGGAGCATCGCAACACGCGCTATTGCAATCTCTTTGAACCGGCACATCAGCACGACGGACGAAGGGAGCTCGTTCGTCTATGACTCGGCGTAATCGGTATCCGAGATATATCGACCGTGGGGGTTCGCGAGAAAAGGGGCGCGCTGCTCGTTGCCATAGCGTTTGTGAAAAATCGATTTTCCCCCGCGGTTTCTTTTCCACCACGTGGTATCTCGTGCGCGTCGTCGAGAACAACACGGGGCTGCTTGAAAATAAAATAACGACTTTTCGTCATGGATTGACGATGCTCACCCTATTTCAATCGTAAAATCACGATGGAAACAATAATTTGCCAACTTTTGGCTTGGCGGCGGGGAGAGCGCGGATGGGGGTCGTTCGTGCATGGCACGATGGAGCCGCTTGTGCCAAATTCCAATACTCGAATACACGGAGTAAACGGAGAGTTTTGCACGAATCCACTCCAAGGCAGTACCCGAAAGTTACATCGTGCGTGGGTTATAGGGGTTTGTTTGGGTTTGTTTGGGTTTGCCATATGTTCCCGCTGAGAACAGGCTATTCGATTTCATCGTTAATTTTGCCTACCGTGGCTTAGAGAATTGATCGGTAAAAAAAAAGCGATATGAAATGTAGGGACAACCGTGCCGTTACGACGAGGATGATGGTATGACGCACGACGTCACTACGGGCCTCAGGAGCGAGCTCGCTGCACTGGAGTACAAGCGCGATCGCCTCACGGCTGAGGTGAGTCGCTACATCGAAAATGTGGAAGAAGAAATTGAAATTGAGCAATCTCAAGAGAAACGTAATCGTAGCTGCGTGAGATGAAGACCGAAATGAGATCCAGGGAACAGAGGATAACCGAGCTTCGGTTGGAGGCCGATCAGCTTCGAGAACAGACAGTGAGGCAAACGTCCGTCATCGCAAGCCTGAAGAAGCGGATACAAGTTGGTACCCTGAGCCGTTGACCCTTTAATGCAGTCCTTTAGTTTTTTTTCTGCCCTTTGTAATAATTTTTTACGGGCAAACCATCGAAATAATCAATCTCATTGTTTCTGCATAATCTTTATGAGAATTCAAGTAAGTTTCATAAATTTTTTGAAGGTAAAATATATAATGGAATAAGAGTTATAGTGGCCGACGGGAAGACATCAGGCAAAAGAGGTGCTTTGTGAAAAGAAAATCGATTTTTTCGACCCGAGAAACTAGAGGACCGCCTTGAGGGTCAATTAGGTTAGGATCACGACTGATAGCAGGGTAGGAATCGCGACGCACTTTTAGGACCTCGAAGAGAGGGAACGAAATTTGTACGCTTCGCAAGGTAGGAGTGAGGTTACGGTGCAGGGTCTACAGAGAGACTTGAAGTATCACGAGGAAAAGCATCGGGAGTACGAAAAGAAGATTCGTCAATTGGAGCACGGTATAGCCGAGGAGATCGACGGGAAAGAGCGAGCTCGCCTAGATCTCCAGGTTCGTTCGTTTCTTCCAAGAGCCACTTCCGGTCGCTTCGCTTCCCCCGCCGAGTTTCATCTCGAAGCTGATGATCGACGTTCGCCTTCCAAAAGGAATTCGTGAGAAGATTGGCCCACGCCCTCGACATCGAGTATCGCGATACTTCTTACCACAGCCCGGAAGCCGTTATTCGCAAGGCCGAGGAACTCGTCCAGGAGGTTAACGGACTCAGGACCAAATGTACAAACGTCGAGGGCCGATTGGCGAGCGTGGAACTCGATTCTCGAGGATGCCGGGACGCGTTGGACCGCGTCACCGGGGAGAGGGACCAATTGCGGAGACAGCTCGACAGTCAATCGGTCGATCTCGATCGGCTCCGCCAGGTTAACGATTCGGCCATCGCTCCATCACCGTTACCATATTTCTTTTTTTTTTATGTTTTTTTAATAAATTTCATCGAATTTAGTTAAACCGCACTAAATCGGCACGACCGGTATTCTCGAGCGCAGGACAAGGACTGCCTCGAGATGCAGTACAGAGTAGCTGAGAGGGAAGTGAACGAGCTGCGAGAAAAATTGTCCACTGCGAACAGGAGCGCGACCAGTGCAGCCGAAAACATCGCTAGCCACGAAGTCCTGGTGTGCCAATTGCGAGGTTGGTTCTTCTCCTCGCCTTTGTCGTTGCTCGGGACCCCGAACGGTTTTTCTCGTTCCAGAGGACTCGAAGAATCGCGAGGAAAAGGCTCGCCGAGTACGCAACGAATTCCGTCACTTTCTCGAGTCACTGGCGATTCTCGTTAGCGAACCCAATCGATTCGTCGAGTCTCAGGAAAACGCGATAAAGGACCGTGTCCGTGAAATCCTCGCTGAAAACTCGGACAATTCGTCGGTTCGTTGAGTACAAAATTGAAAGTGCGATGGGGAGCGAAGAGCCGTGAAAACCACGAGAAAAATCGGTTGAAAGAAACACAAAATCAATCGGCAGAAAATCCAAGCGCTGAGGGAAAAATTGGAGGCGACGACTGAATCGGCTAACCGACAAGCGGAACTCGTGGAATCCGGGACAACCAGGATTCGATGCTTGGAAGAGGAGAGGTCCTCCCTAGAGGCCAGGATACGAAAGATCGAGACCGAGCTCACCGATTCCGAGATCACTAAGGAATCCCTTCGAAGGGACAGGGAAACTGTGAGTCTCCCGGAATTTAGTGATTATTTCGTTATCACTTTCGACTTTCCATAATTGCGAGAAAGGTTTTTTTTACTGGGGCATAAAGTTCACAATCATCATCATAAATATCCCTTTTGGGAAAATGCCAACTCCACTCCACTTTTTCGTGTAGTTCACGATATTCCTGGAGCGTCTAGCAAAGGCGATGCAGCTCGATGACATCTCGCGGGAGATCGGTCTCGACCTGCGCACCGAAGCTCTGCTCGTGCGAGCCGAGCAATTGGCTCGTCTCGAGACCGACAGGATCGTCGACAAGGTGAGCGAGAGCGAGCGATACGGAGAAAGAGACGGGGAGGGATCGGAGCTACTTTATTCGATCCCTAGTCCTGATAGATAACCAAAGATAAGAAAAATCTTGGATTTCTTTTTACTACGCCTACTATAAAGAAAAATATCGAAAATCGTGGCTTTCAAAAATCCAATATTCGTTTTTTAAATGCACCATTTTTCTACCGATATTCCTGTACTTTAAATATTGGAAATTCCGGTATTTGAACTTTTATCGGGACCCCACCGCGAATCGGTACGAATCTGAGATTCGGTCCTAGTTTTTCTCCCGCTTGGTTTTTTTTGACTCCTCTGTCCACCGAAACGACGATTTGACTCGTTTATTTGCGCTCGATCGGTGACCGCTGCGAGCAGCTCGTGTATCGCGACTTCACGACGTTTCCGAGGATCCGACGAGAGAGATCCTTCGACGAGCCGCCTCGTCCGAAAGAAGTAAGCCGTAGGGAGACAAACGAAAAAAAAAAATGAAAAAAAAATCACAGACGACACACAGTAGCCACGTAAAGCCGCGCGTTTTAGTACTTTGCGTAGAAAGCGAATAGACCGCCCCAAAGCCATTTGGAACGTGGCTGGTACACGCACCCGTGCGGTTCTTCACCGTTCTTCGATCGACGACGATCCAGATATCCTTGAGCACCTACACAATTTCCATCCTAGCGTTATTTCCGGTTTTTCGTGAATCCCATAATCTTTCGTTTAATTCGTCAGACTTCGGTCGTGTATCAGCTGCAGCGCAGAGTGCGAACTCTGCGGGAGCAGCTGGAGCGAAGGGACCTTCATCTCGATCTCCTGAGGAGAAAGTTATCCCTGCAGGAGGACGGTTGTCGTATGAAAACTGTCTTGCAGGCCGAGCGGGACGACGCTAATGTCCGGTAAGTGCTACCTAACTTCTCAATTCCTCTCTGGCACTACAAATAATCCACCAATCGAATCATCGACTCATCATTTGATAAATCAATCGTATCAATTAATCAAACAATAATTAACCAGTTATCAATCAATTAATAATCAGGACTAGATCGGTCGATCGGTCGATCGGTCGATCGATCGACCGATCGATAATCAAGAATGCACGAATCAATAATCAATGAATAAATCGAAAAATCCCTCGCTGGACGAACATGCGACTCTGGAGGGCAGAGCGAAGAAGGCGTTAAAGCAGGTGGACCGACTGACCGTCCAACTGGCCGAAGAAAAGTCGCGAAACCGAGAACTGAGCGCTCAGCTCACCGAGGCTGCTGACTACAAGGTGAGGTTCCCCTTCCCGTACACGGATCGCGCCTTTAGGAAAACCAACAGACACCTCGCGTGTGAAATGGTCGTGAAATGCTCTGTCCAAAATGTTTACGTTCGGCGGTATGCCTCGATTGTACTCGGAGACCGATCTCCACCGTAAATTTGAGCTAACCGGAAGTAGCGTTTGCACAAAAAATTCTACCGACTCGGGATACCTCTCGAGGAAGAATGACGAGTGACTCGGTACGCGCAGATCGCCGCGCTCGAACGAAGCCGAAAGATCGAGGACTTGCAGAAACGACTCGTCGAGAGCGAAATGCTGAGGACCCGTTACGCTCGAAAATTGACGATGCTGAAGGACCAGCTGCGCACCAGCGCCGAAACGACTGAACAGGAGAGATCCATAAACGACCATTCCCTACAGCTGTTGAGAGACGAACTCGCGCAGACCAAACAAAATTTGGCGGAACTGACGCGCAGGGAGTCCCAGGTGAGGATACGGAAGTCGACTCACCCACTTTCGCCTCCCCTCGCATAATTTATAAAAAAAAACGATATTTCACGAAACGGCCTCGTTCCTCGGACACAGTTGCAGAGCTTCCGGGTTTCCGTCGCGAAACTTTTGTCGGAGCCTATCTGCACACCGGATTACGAGATAATATCGCGTCTGCAAAAGATGGTCTCGGCGCATCGAGACTTCACGATGTTATCGCGAAGATACGACGAGCCTCTCGAGACTAGTCCCTCGAGATGCACGAGGTAATTCGAGTTCGAGCAAACCTAAACCGTTGCCTTCGAACTTTCAGGCCCCAACGTTCCAACCTTCACTTGTGTGTGTGTGTGTGTGTCTTTTAAATATTGTTTAAAAAAAAAAGCACAAAGTTGACTTTTTTTACGCTTTTCGAAAACGAAACGCCTTGTCCGCCCTTCGCGCACCGATAAAAATGAAATCGCAGTGATTAAAACGAATACGATGACCTTGGGTCGTAACGACACGTAACAGCGTTCGTCCGGTGCACTCGGGACATCAACTGCGCTCATCGCCGGGCTCGAGATGCACCCGTTACGACGACAGCGGATACGCCGATCCCCCGGATCTACAGGACATCGACGAGGAGTACAAGAGGCCCTCCAGAAGCAGCCTGCTTCCGTGACGACGAGCCAAATTCAAAATCTAAGCGGAGAACTCTTCAACAGGACGAAACGAATACGACAAACCCGAAAAATCCTCGACCTCGCAGCGCGAAACCGAGGACCAAACGCCTCGCTACGAAACATCGTTCCAAGTTGGAATTAAATTATTATTCTATACTTTGTCGTCTATTTATATTTCCAATTCCAAACTCAGTCTTTTCAACGTTTATCGGCGTACATCTGACATCGCAAATTCTATGCCCGAGTTTACTGAGCAGTGGCGTATCGATCATACCATTTTATTCCACTCGAATCGGAGTTTAGAAATATGGGTCGATTTCGCGGTACCGGAGATTAAGGGAACAGATAGGAAAACTGGAAAAAGCTAGGTACGTTCGTGGACTCGAAAACGACGCGTTGCCCAATGAATTTTTGGTTTCAGATTCGATTGATAACGAATATTGGAAGCCGTTGGCTCGCCAGCGGATTTTTGACCCTGTTCGATGCGAAACCAATAGTCGTTATCTGTTCACTAACGATCATCAAATCGGATATCGTTCGTACGATCGATCGGGCTCATGGTTCTTTCGACAACGAAATATTTTCAAATTCCACCTCGATACTGAAAATAAAGTAATCATTGTTTCATGTATTCCTCGAAACCTATTTCACCGTTCCTCGTCACAAATTGATGAAGCTCGAATATACGGTTTTATTCTAAAGCGTATATTTCGAGCCTGACGAACTTTTAAATTGCAAACTGCGTGTATTAGACTCGAACGAGTCTATCGCTGAAACAAAGGAAATGGACGACGATGAACTTGTACTTTTCTCAAGAGGTTGGCGTATTTCCGTTGATGACAACATTGGCACTCTGAGATAGCCGTTGAGAACACTATCGTTGCAATAAAGATAAGGGTCGGTGCGCTGTGCAATCTCAAGGGGAACAAATGCCAGCTAGTTCTGCAAGGATCGATGAGGTTACGAGGGATTACAAAAAAAAAAATGACGATTCGATTGAGAAAATGGGGATTCACGTGGGGAACGTTGATGTTTCAGGAAACATCGAGATTCCAAGTTGTGCGTACTTTCAGCGATTACTTATCGCTTCGACCTTCGACGAAACTTTAAGTACTCGTGTCATCAGCGATAGACGATAAAACGCATCGTGTCGCAAAGCTTTTATACCCAGTTTTTTCTACGGTCACTGAAAAAATACATAGAGTGTATAGAACTAGAACAAACGAAACGTTTCGATAACGTAATCCGACTGGGAACTCGAAAGCAGGATACGACTTTGTCGTAACGATAGGTTTTTTTTAAGGACCACTCTAGGGTTTTCAGTTGTTTCAAAGGGGCCACACCAGGATTTTGAATTTTTTAGGGTTCCGTACTTCAAAAGGAAACATTTTTTTGGCCGCTGGCTGACAGCTTTTCCTTCGTAAGTTGATGATCGTGTCTGGCATTTTAACGATACTATTCGCCATCATCGATCCATCGGTCTTTATAAAAAATTGTTGTTGCCCCAGGGGGGGCAGACCACTTTTCAATTTTCAATAAATCTATTGTGACGAACTTGACTGAAATTCTGATGACTTCCGGTGATTCTAGGAATTATCTTAATCTCTGAGAACCCAAGATCAGCAAATGTGGTTGGTTGGTTACCGTTTTTTTTTAACCAGAAGACTAGATATGCAATCAACACTGTTTCTGCTATGCGATCGATACTGTGACTCGCGATAAGTTAGAATCATTGTGGTTTTTTCTCCACGTATGATTGGCGCATACTACGAAATAATGCGAAAAAGAATGAAAACGTGATACAAGAAGAACGGTGGGGAGCGTAGCTATGCTTTGTCAGATAAGTTATCTTGTATCTGATCGATGCTTTGATCGGGTGAAACGTTTCAAATAATACTTGTAACACGTATAACCAAATTATACACGTACGTTTATTTTTTCGTATTTATACAGAATCAATCAAGAATTCCATTGTCGAACGAAACTTGTTTGGAGAAGGAAAATCCGGTTTTAATAATAAAGAAGCCTCGGGTTTATTTGGGGTTGGAAGTTCGAATTGGTGGTGAAAATTTAGGCGTCTTTGCATCAACAATTTTATCAGGGAAAAACGTAAATTTGTATTTTTTTTTCGGGATCAGTCCGCAGGTCAAGCACCTCTTTTACTTGATGTCTTCCTGTCGGCCACTATAATTTTTATACTATTATACATGTCGACTTCAAAACATGTATAAGGCTAATTTAAATCATAAGAAAGATTATGCAAAAACAATGAGATTGATTATGTCGATGGTTTGTTTGGGTTAAAAAATTATTGAAAAGCCCGCAAAAAATTATTGAAAAAGCCGTAAAAAAACAGCCGAGAAACTAGAGGACCGCGTTAACGAGATTTAGTGGCTAATTGATGTTGAAAAATATGTAAACTAGGAGACGTTAAATGAAAACCAAATGGGTATAGTTATTTTTCAAACGGCACATGAGTAATACACTATAGCCAGAGGGAGAAGTGGACAGTTGATAACTTTTTTTCCAGGTCGATTCCACGCTTTGTATCGATCGGGGGGTCTCGCCGATATCGCCGATAAAACGCGCACCTTGCATCCGATCTCCGCGTTCTTATTTATGGGGGGGGGGGGGGGGGGGGGGGGGGGGGGGGGGCGATTAGCGATCCGAGGAAAACGGTCGCTCCACAGTCGACCAGCCCCATTTACCTTTCGATCATTGCCACACGCGCCATTGACGGTCAATATCGAGTCCGGCCTTCGTTACTGATCCTTCATTGTTCGAATCCGCGAAACTTCGCGACAGAAGTCGACGTCGATCTCAGGCATCAGGAAAAAGAATACAAAGATGATCCCGGGACGTGTATTGCTCGTGGTCGCTTTGGCGTTCGCAGTCAGCTTTGAAGAAGGTTAGTTCTTTCAAGAAATGTACATTTTTGCCTCTTGATCCGGTCGGAATGTAATTCACCTTGTAATAATTATGTAATTAATTAAATCGATGAATAAAGTTGAATGGCTATAAATTGAACAATTCATATGCATTCAACGTAAAAATGATTGAATAATAATAACAATGTTATTAATTGTATTATTATTATTTGTTCGTTTCATTAACAATAATGATTAAAATTCAATATAAATTATTACAATACTTTTGACCTATTCCACGTGCTATATCCGTGGAAGTTTGATATCAAATATCTGGATAGGTGGAATATTTCAGCCGTTGATAAAATCTCTTACAGCAGAAAAGATAGTGAACGGATATCGAAATATCTTTGTACCAAGAAAAATCAGCCTCGGGAACGTAATTTTGCGGTTTGCCGAACAAAACTATGATTATTGCGACAAAGAACACCAGACATCGGAACTACAGTTTTATAGTCTGCCAATGAAAAGTTCTTAAAAATCGCG
The DNA here is from genome assembly GCA_030522765.1 of Ophioninae sp. B BG-2022a. Classification (NCBI taxonomy): domain Eukaryota; kingdom Metazoa; phylum Arthropoda; class Insecta; order Hymenoptera; family Ichneumonidae; species Ophioninae sp. B BG-2022a. Next base: position 458 of record JAPYZJ010001540.1, on the reverse strand, counting down.
TGTTTGTTTGGGTTAAAACGCAAATGTAGAAAACATTCTCGGGCGTTTATTGGTAATTACAATTCCATGTTAATTCGGAAAAAAGTTTCGTTTGAAACGCGGTGCTGTATTTTATATCGTAAATCTAACTGAAGACCAACAATGGCCATCCAGCAGGAGCCACAGTTTGTTCATAATTTTTACGTTTGCGGAATACAGAGTTCGGATCGGCTCTAATCACATTGACGCCGAAGCTGAAAGAATGCTCATGATCCAATGTCGTTTCGCAGCTGCTGCCCTCGATTGCTACGTGTGCAACTCAGAGAACGACTCCAATTGTTCGAATGATCTTAGCCAAATTGAACGAAAAACGTGCCCAACGAGTACTTCAAGCTCGACAACATCTACAACCACGCCATCGAGTACTTCAACCTCGACAACATCTACAACCACGCCATCGAGTACTTCAAGCTCGACAA
>JAPYZJ010001539.1:0-26730 GCA_030522765.1 Ophioninae sp. B BG-2022a | reverse complement strand
CCAATGTTGGCGCCAACCGAACATCGCTACCAACATACCGCCAAGTAGCCCTCTACACGTTGGCCCAATAGGCTGGCCCAATACCTTGGCCCAATGTGTTCTGCGGGCATTAGCTTTGCAGTCTACTGCAAATTTTGTGTGCAATCACAAAGAGCATGTAATAATTGTTTTGTCTTTCTTGCGCATAAAATAATTGTTACCGTAATAAAAAACAATAAATCACCAAACATTCGAAACATAGGAGTTAATTGTTTGCAGAAAAAACAGAAAAATTGGTCGGCTTTACTTCGCGGAACTTCGGAATGAAAAATACTCGGACCCGTCAGTGTATCTGTCAAACGTGCGAAAAGAGAGAAATAACTGACCTCGTCGTCAACAACCTCTCCGTCTTCGAGCTCCAAAGCTTCGGCCTCCATTCTTTACTTTTTTTTGTCTCTTTCCCTATACACTCCCGACACTCATAAATCTATATATATATATATATATATATATATATATATATTTATATTTTTTTTTCTGCCCTCCCAATCGGCTGTAATACTCTGGCCACAATATTTCCGTGCCGATGACGCGATATCGCCGAAGTTAAAGGGGAATTCTCTTCGTGTACGCTATACCGAAGCGAAGAACTATTAATCTTGCCGTAATTCGACTGTTTTTTTTAATCGCAGAAATCACTCTCGTTCTTGGTTATCTCTCGGGCTGCACCATCGTTAGCTAGGGTTTTAGCACTACCAATGGAGATTCCGAGTCATACGAACGCCGGGTTATTTAGGGAATTTCGTTGTCGTCGAGGGCAACGACTTTACCGACGGAATTTTCATGTCGACATGAAAATTCAGCCGGTAAAGAAATTCATAAAAAAGTAGGAAAATACATTTGTGATGGCGGTCTATGTCGAAAGTTTTCTTACTCATGGGTCGGACAAAGCCATATCGTTCTATAATACTTCATGCTCATTGCTTCTACACAAACCTGACGTCGTTATAACGGCGGTTTCTAGTTTAATACATTCATTTTTTTTCAAGAGCTTGACGACGTTACAGTTCGCTCTAATAAAAATAATACAACAAATATCGAAAGTTTCGTCAAGCGAAACAACGCTTCGAACATGTTTGTTCCAGAGGATGGTGAGTTTCCAGCATTCTCTTACGTCTGTCATCCGCGTTATTCCCCGTTATACGATTCGACCGCTCTTAACCTCACTTATCCACGTAAAAACAATGTGGAAAAATACTCGAATTCGTGTTGTCAACAGAGCAATACGAGGAACAGGATACCGAAGAGATATCCTCGAATCTGTGGCAAGAAGCATGCTGGATCGTAATAAACGCTTATTTCGATGAGAAAGGCCTCGTGCGTCAACAGCTCGACAGCTTCGACGAGTTCATTGAAATGTCGGTCCAGCGCATCGTCGAAGATTCACCGCAAATCGACCTTCAGGCAGAAGCCCAGCATACTTCCGGGGAGATAGAACTTCCTCACCGTCACCTTTTGAAATTCGAACAAATTTATCTATCCAAGCCTACGCATTGGGAAAAGGACGGTGCTCCTTCTCCGATGATGCCGAACGAAGCTAGATTGCGAAATCTCACTTATTCTGCACCCCTATATGTAGACATCACCAAAACACTAGTTAAGGATACGGGCAAAGACAACGAAGAACGATTAGGTAAGGTTTGATATCTTCCAATCAAATTGATGCGTTTCAATTGAAGTTATGAAAAAATGCTTTCTATTCCTTGTTTCGTATACACAAAGCTGTACGTTGCCTCATCGTTAACGATTATTCTATTCATCAGAAACCCAGCATCAGAAAACTTTTATCGGCAAAATTCCCATAATGTTGAGATCAAAGTATTGTCTACTGTCGCAACTCGCCGATCGAGATTTGACTGAATTGAACGAGTGTCCGTTGGATCCGGGCGGGTACTTCATCATCAATGGATCTGAGAAGGTAGATAATAAATGGAAGATCACGAACGATACGCCGCAAAAGCGTCGTGTCAATTTCGAGCAATCATTTTACTTTGTGCCGCAGGTACTTATTGCGCAAGAAAAAATGGCGACGAACACTGTTTACGTGTTCAGCATGAAAGACGGAAAGTATGCATACAAGGCTGAAATTCGTTCTTGCTTGGAGCACAGTTCGCGTCCAACGTCCACGCTATGGATCAATATGATGGCGAAAAGCGGAGCGGTACGTTGGATAACTCGAGGATTCGTTTTTTTTTTCATTGAAAAAGATGGGTACACTTGTGTACACGTTTCCATTGCTTTCCACAGAGTATCAAGAAATCAGCGATTGGTCAGCGCATCGTTGCTATTCTTCCTTATATAAAGCAAGAGATACCGATCATGATAGTATTTCGAGCGCTCGGTTTCGTTGCTGATCGCGACATTCTTGAACACATTATTTACGACTTTGACGATCCCGAAATGATGGAAATGGTGAAACCGTCGTTGGACGAAGCTTTCGTTATACAGGAGCAAAACGTAGCCTTGAATTTTATCGGTACTCGTGGTGCGAGACCGGGTGTCACGAGAGATCGACGAGTCAAGTATTCTCGAGAAATTCTTCAAAAAGAAATGTTGCCTCATGTGGGAATCAGTGACTTTTGCGAGACGAAGAAAGCCTACTTCCTCGGTTATATGGTGCATCGATTGTTGTCCGCTTCGTTGGGCCGCCGAGAACTCGACGATCGCGATCATTACGGCAACAAACGATTGGATCTAGCCGGACCTCTGTTGGCCTTTCTTTTTCGCGGTTTGTTCAAGAATCTCATGAAAGAAGTACGAATGTACGCGCAAAAGTTCATCGATCGTGGAAAAGACTTCAATCTGGAGCTTGCTATAAAAACAAAGATCATCACCGACGGTCTTCGCTATTCGTTGGCTACCGGAAATTGGGGCGATCAGAAGAAGGCGCATCAAGCGAGAGCCGGTGTATCCCAGGTGTTGAATCGTTTAACATTTGCCTCGACACTCTCGCATCTCAGAAGAGTCAATTCACCGATCGGTCGGGATGGCAAACTGGCTAAACCGCGACAGCTTCACAACACTCTATGGGGTATGCTCTGTCCGGCCGAGACGCCTGAAGGCGCGGCGGTAGGTCTTGTCAAAAATCTCGCACTGATGGCTTACATAAGTGTTGGCTCGCAACCATCGCCAATTCTCGAGTTCTTGGAAGAATGGTCGATGGAAAATTTGGAAGAAATCGCCCCGAGCGCTATCGCCGATGCTACGAAAATTTTCGTGAACGGTTGTTGGGTCGGAATACATCGTGATCCGGATCAATTGATGGCGACTCTCAGAAAACTCCGAAGGCAGATGGACATAATCGTTTCTGAGGTATCGATGATCCGCGATATCCGAGATCGTGAAATAAGAATATACACCGATGCTGGAAGAATCAGTAGGCCGCTTTTGATCGTCGAGGGACAAAAGCTTCTGCTCAAAAAACGTCACATCGATGTACTCAAAGAGCGCGACTACAACAACGACGGCTGGCAAGAGTTGGTGAGCAGCGGTGTAGTCGAGTACATCGATACACTCGAAGAGGAAACGGTCATGATAGCAATGTCACCGGACGATTTGAACATGAAAAAAGACGTTGCCTACTGTACGACCCACACGCATTGTGAAATCCACCCGGCGATGATCCTTGGCGTTTGCGCTTCTATCATACCATTCCCCGATCACAATCAAAGTCCAAGAAACACTTATCAAGTGAGTCTTTATATTCAACAAATAGTCGACCCACTTTTTTTGAGCAACGCTATTTTTATGTTACTTTGAGCAAAAAGGGCGATAATATTTGTGCAGGCTTGATAAAAAAGTTCAAGTTACCGTTTACACGTAAAAACGTAAGAAGAGATGGGAACGAAACGGTTATTTGAACATTCAGAGATTGCAACGACAGTTTTTATTTGAACTTTCGCTTTTCGCATGTTCGTATACGTTTTATGATCAATAGGTGTCAATGCAAGATTATCAGCGTTCGAAAACACTTGAATCAAATTTTTGTTAGCTAAGAATCTTTGTTAGATGCTAAGAAAACCTGGAATTCGCTTATGTATCTTGATTGACGTTTTGTAAATGCCCGAGTGATTCTTTTCGAAGTACGAATCGTGAAATTACGAAATTTTACAGAGCGCTATGGGTAAACAAGCTATGGGTGTTTACATAACAAATTTCCACGTCCGGATGGACACGCTGGCGCACGTACTCTATTATCCACACAAACCACTCGTAACCACGAGATCTATGGAATATCTGAGGTTTCGTGAATTGCCCGCTGGTATCAACAGTATCGTGGCGATTCTTTGCTACACTGGGTACAATCAGGAGGACAGCGTCATTCTGAACGCTAGCGCTGTCGAGAGAGGCTTCTTCCGATCGGTGTTTTATCGTTCGTACAAAGACGCGGAATCCAAAAGAATCGGGGACCAAGAGGAACAATTTGAGAAGCCGACGAGGCAGACTTGTCAAGGAATGCGTAACGCAATTTACGACAAACTGGACGATGACGGTATTATCGCTCCGGGTATTCGCGTATCCGGTGATGACGTAGTAATCGGAAAAACCATAACGCTTCCGGAAACCGACGACGAAGTACGCAAAACGCGATTTTTCTGGTAGCTAATTCGAATTCAGGAATTAATCGAAGAACGAAACTAACCGTTGCTTTGTTTCTGTTTCACACAGTTGGACAGCACAACGAAGAGCTTTACGAAACGTGACGCTTCAACCTTCCTGCGTAACAGCGAGACTGGTATAGTCGATCAAGTTATGCTCACGTTGAACAGCGAAGGCTACAAATTCTGTAAAATTCGCGTTCGAAGCGTTCGCATACCTCAGATCGGGGATAAGTTTGCTTCTCGTCACGGACAAAAAGGAACTTGCGGTATCCAATACAGGCAAGAGGACATGCCGTTCTCATGCGAGGGTCTCACTCCCGATATAATAATCAATCCTCACGCTATCCCATCCCGTATGACGATTGGTCACTTGATCGAGTGCATTCAGGGCAAAGTATCCGCCAACAAGGGCGAAATCGGCGACGCCACGCCGTTCAACGATGCCGTGAATGTACAAAAAATCTCAACTTTGCTGCAAGAATACGGATATCAATTGAGAGGCAATGAGGTTATGTACAACGGTCATACCGGTCGGAAGATAAATGCTCAAGTCTTTTTGGGACCGACTTACTATCAACGCTTGAAGCATATGGTGGACGATAAAATTCACAGCAGAGCCCGAGGACCCGTGCAAATTCTCGTCCGACAACCCATGGAAGGCAGAGCCAGGTGAAATTTTTTCTATTGGGTTAATGACACAACTGATTCTGTAATATTTAGATACTGGAGTTATCGGAGTATATGGTAACGAATGGATGGTAAAGGAAAGTTGTTTGCATTGCAGAGATGGCGGACTCCGATTCGGTGAGATGGAACGCGATTGCCAGATTTCCCATGGAGCTGCCCAATTCCTTCGAGAACGCCTATTCGAAGTATCGGATCCGTATCGCATTCACATATGCAATTTTTGCGGTCTCATAGCTATAGCGAATCTCCGCAATAATACGTTCGAATGCAAGGGATGCAAAAACAAAACGCAAATATCGCAGATAAGATTGCCGTACGCGGCGAAACTTCTGTTCCAAGAACTTATGGCAATGAATATTGCTCCAAGACTTATGGTCGTTTAGAGTGCCGCTGACTGAGTTGTACAAAGCTTCGATTGTGAGGTTATCCTCGGCAGAAAGGATCACAATAGGAAGGAATTCGAAGGCATGAATTAATTAATCATCGTTTAAGTTATTTTTTTTTAAGTACATTGATTGATGTAAATCCAGTGGATCATTTTCAACCACTCAGTTGTATTATATACTGATAAAAACTTTTCTCCATAGTACTGTCAGATCGGAATAACTTTTATGAATTTGAGCTGCTATCGGATTGTTTTGATAATTGCGTAATCTTTGAATAAAATAATTGACAAAACAAACATCTGTACGATTAAAGCATTCTGGACATTGTATAATCTCTCGTATGTGTATGTATGTGTAACGTTTTCCTCATAATTGAATGAGCTATCGAACTTTAGGATGACACCTGGTCAACGAACACATCAGGTTTCGACGATTGAAAGCTGATCAACGTGTTCAAATCTTCACTTCCCTGTCTTCTCGTTTATCATCACGCCGATATTTTTTTTTTTTGTTTTTTCAGAGGTACATTTTGCGCCAAACGAATATCTTCTCCCTATACAATTATGTTAGCTTCATACGTCAGTGGTGGGGATATCGTCATTGATTAGACGTATCCAAGTAGCATACATCGAGAATACAAAATTTAGCTCGGCATACCGGGCACATACACTTGGAAGAGAGCCAAGTTTCGGGGGCGTTTTCATCTTGTCTCGTAGCGAACCTATATTTGAAAAAAGCAATGGTTATTTTCAAAAATGTCCAATGGACGAATGGTGAAACTGCAAGGTACGAGGTAGGGAGAAGACGATAACAAACCATTTAGCCATGCAATCTATGCACCACATGGGACGACAGTAGCACATAACGCATGCATTTGGATCGCCATCCAGAGTAAGATTGCCACACTGTTTATTCAACTTTATGTTCGATGGGTTCTGCATACAACCGACACATTGTTCTAATTCCTGAGAATGAACGAGTTTTATTTCTGCAAGTCCAGAGAAGCTATCGTTTTATTAAAAAAATTTATTATCATCACTAATACCTGATCAGTACGATAACGCGAATTTTGCGCGACTTGCTCTTTGAACGTATCGATGAATCTCTCCAGGAGACTCTTGTGAAACATGACGTTCGGCAAAACAGTTATTGGCCTCGAGACGCGATCCTGCAAATTCTTAAAGTCCAAAGCGTTCAATCGTATGTTGAACTTCTGTACGCCAGGCCGTCTAGGCATCACCTAAAAGTTCGCGCGTTCGTCAATGAAGATGTCAAAAAGGAAGTTTGGCAAATACGTGAATATCGAACGTACCTCTATGTTCACATATTGAACTTCACCCCTCGTAGAAGGAGACATGGCGTGTGTATCGCTCTTGTACACGATCAGTATCGTATCGGTCTGATTCGCTATGTGTAACTTGTAAGGAGTAACCTTTATGATCCAATTGTCTGTGGCAACGACCTTGGTTACGCTATTGGTAGATATGACTAATCTTGATTCTAGCCTGCAACGTTAACAAAATCTTATTCGAAATAGAAAGTCCACATGGGAATTTGCAAGAAGGAAGCTGCAACGGGAGTACCTTCTGTATTCTCTGTTGATACTAGAAGCTACGGACGTCCACGTGGAGTTTTCACAATACGCGCTGAGACATTTGCTTATGGGATGAGACGACCAATTGTCCGACGACCAGTCTAAAACCTTCTGCAAAGAGTATATAGGGCCTATCAGGGCGCAGACGGCAAGAGTCAAAAAAATAGAGTGCTCTTTGCCAAGAAAGATTTGAGCTGCATCTACGTGACCGAGAAGCACCAAACCCAGGCAGTATCCTGTGAATGAGCATATAGGAATAACTCTATTAGTCATTTTTGTTTGTGAACTGTGCGGTAAAAATGAAAATATCTTCATCGTACCAAACGGAAGGATCGAGTGAACGAAGAGCGTGATGATACTTCGTTTGATGTGATGCTGTATGAAAAATTCATCCTCGTTTTCCAACCACGGTGAGAAGATATCTGTTATGGTTAGACCAGCTGACACGAACTCCGTGGGTGGATAGAAAATACATCCGGTTATCAGTATATAAAACAATGTGTACAAAAAGTAACTTGACATCGTCGAACGTGCAATACCGGATGTAAACAATGTATTTTTTTTTTTTGTAGGTACACTCGCGTTGTTTTGATTTTTAATATTCAAGAGCGAGGATGGTAAATGCCCATTTTATGACAGCGAGTGGTTCTGTCATCGGCTGCTTGACGTCGCTGATCGTTGCCACGTTGCTCAACTCTCGTTCTCTCATCCAGTGAAAATAATTTTTCGCAATTGCTGCAGGTGCAGAAGATAATGAGCCAACGAAGCTTTTTAGTTTTGAACGAGTGATTGACATATCTGACGATGAGTCTTTTGTGAAAGGAGCAGCAGCCTACGAGCGCGTAAACGTAAATATTGTTAGTTACACATATAAAGAACAATCAACGTGAGAGTCTGACCGCGAATGGTTCAGAAACAATTTCTCAGTTCCGAGTGTCGGAATAATTTTTTGGTTATTTGATCTATTTGTACCAGAACAACGATTACACATCGAAGGTTACATAACCTCAAAATCTGCGTTGCGGTATCAGGGCGTAAAGCCATAAAACGCAGGTTTTATATTCATTTGTTTAGGAAAACATTTACACCATAAAAGTTAGTATAGTTTAATTTATTTTCGATGGTAACTATCAGCGATACGATCGCGGATGATTTTTTTTGTTTATACTTTCCAAAGCACTGTACAACATTACATAACCTACGATGCCGAGCGAATGCAACTCATTGATTAGTTTGATGGAAAATCGGGACTAGTAACTCGTCCTTGATGTACACGTGTGCAAGGGCGATACTACGATGTACCTTCAAACGTTCGAGCCGGACTCTTCCGATTGATTAGAATTTGACCATGGCTTGAAACAAAAACCACTCGATTCTTTGCTCGCTAGATAGGTGAAATATGCTTTTTTGAATGAAACTCCGGGAAACTTTCCAAATTCCATCAAACCCCACATCGTTCTGGATAGCAGAACTCGAGACTTGCGAAGATTACTGTAGAAGGCCGCTCTTTTCAATTCCATCTGTGTCGAACATCGAAATGAGTGAACACTTTCAATTCCTTGGCATACCAGTTGTTTGCGCATAGTGCACCTACTTCCTGTTTGATCTTAGCTGCTTTGTCCCAACTCAGATTCTTCATTATCTTCTTTGATGGTGAAAGCTCTGGAGCCTTAATCTTCTTAGGCATTTGGACAGATTCCCATGCCTTTATACTGCGAGTCATCAGAATATCTGCAAATTTACATGACGGAACGAAGACCTTGCGTCGTTTGAAAGCAGAAGCATACTTTCATTACTTTTTTCTTCCAAGGGAAGAGCAATTCCTTTTCTGTACATGATCCAGTATTGCAATTGAGGCATCAGATGACAAGCTGGTAACTTTGCAAAGAGGAATCCTTCATCAGCCATCCGTTCTAGTTCAATCTGAAAGTATTCAATTCAAGTGTTCAATCCGAAGCTATCTCTACTAGTGAAGAAGATATTTTCACTGCCGTCATGTTTCCAGGGTTGGAATGGAAACGTGTAAAACGTAGTTTTTTTGTTCTGCATTTAGAATTGTCAAGAAATTAGCTTAATTGGTGATGAAATGTTTCGCATACCTGCATCAGATGCTTTAAATTGGTAGCTTCGGAAACTTTGGTCGGTCTGTGGGGCACTGCCGCATTATCTAGAAGTACGATGCTTCCTGTTGATTTCACTGGCTGAGAATTTAGTCTCTCTCCTTGTCTGTGGTCCTTTTCGGACGAATGTAGCCTGAAGTCTGGTTGACTCGCTTCTCCTAATTTATAATCATCAACCTGCATCGACTTTGCAAGATCTATTGTTTCGGGTGCAGTATGTTGATCCTGACTTTTATAGCGATCATCATCTTTATTACGGCGATATCTGGGTTCTTTCCCATTAAGCCTATTTTTACTTGTTCTTTTTTTGTGAAATTCATTTGTTCCCCTCTTTCTTCCATGATTAATAGATTTTTTCGCAGGTGTGTAGCGATTTCCTGATGCAGAGAGGTTTTTTACACGGTCACTATCTTCAATCGGATGTGGAGGACGAAACAGTACATCAACTTTCTTATTTATTCTCTCTCCCATTGTATCTCCAATTTTTGGCCCGACCGATTGCCTCAATTGCAAGGTTTCCAAGTTTTCAGAAATTGCTCTTGATTCAGTAATATTCATGCGAGACCAATGCTGGTGTACTTTGGCAATGGGTAAAACGGTTTTGCTAGGCTCGGGTGTTTTTACAGGTGTATGCATTCCTATTCCTAACAAGACGCATTCGCCAGGTGCCATAACACTATCCTCTTTTATACCAGTAATGCAATATCGAGGATCACTATCATGCCCCTCCTCGGTGGTTTCTTTAACGTCAGATATAATGAGCTTGGTTTCCGCTTGCATTGGTCTGGAAAGCCCTTCAACCCGACTGAAAGGTTGTTTCTTGTAAGACCTCAGACGTGACTGAAGACTCAACCATTTCTTTTTCTCTTCCTCCTGTTTCACAAATTTTCTCTCGTATTTGCACTCGCACACCGGTTTTTTAATCCTCAATCTTCTAGGAACAGCGCAACAGCCATCTTTAGAGAATTGCACGCATCTTAACCAGCAAGGAACGTTGTCTCGGCAACGAGTATAAAAGTCTATCAAAGCTTCATCCTCGCAAGCCCTCGACCATTTCTTCTCTAATGAATTTTGTATTTTCTTCGCGACTGATATCCTCCGATGATCATTCTCCCCAGATTCTTGGTTCGAGGAGTGAATAATTTCTTGTTTTACGCTGGAGCATTTGCAGGCTACTGAGCCTCTACGCTGTTTCTTCATTAAACTCTTTGGTCCCAGATACTTCTCAATATATTTGAATTCTTCAATTTTTCTTTCCCTTAAACATTTCTCATACGGTGATTCGTCGAGCTCATATTCAGGGATGTATTCTTCGCTGTTTCTTACACTCGGCGTAGGAGTGATGTGAATCAGACCATCTATGACACGTGAATTATTCTCTTGTCGTTTAGCCTTTTCGTTTCTCGTTATTCCCGTCACGTTGTAAAGTAATACTTTTTTTGCGTTTCTGTTTTCTCGACATTTGCACGGTTTGCCACCAGGTCGCACAGCGATTGTTTCCATTGGTCGGTTCGGCTCAACCAGATACAATGACGCCTTTTCAACTGGCACGGCTTGCTCGGACGTTGTCCTCCAATTAAATGGACCGACCTTGGGTACCTCATCATCGGGAAGTACTATCTTGCCTTTGCAACAGGTTACCTCATCAGCCATTTCTCTCTTGCACTTCGCAGGTGGATCCTCAGGAAGTATTACCGGCAAACGGATGAGGTTACTCGCAAGAATTTTCGATCTGTTCCACTCTTTCTTCAATTTAACTATTTCCCTTGATCTCTCACTCGCACCAACCTGGTCTTCCTTTTCCAGCTTGCGAATTTCTCGTCCATTCGTGCGATCCATTTCATCCAACATTTGACTCCGAGATTTGCGTTCAGCTTTATCCTTATCGTCGCTCTTTAGAGTCTCGTTTTCATCCTTCGATTTTCTCATTTTGTTGATACGATCCACCTTACTCTTGCGATAATGCTGCATTTTACTTGCAGATTGAGGGGAGTGTTGAGTTACTTCGTTGACACGCCCGTTCTTGGAGCCAACAGTAGAGCAACGACTGTCCCGATTCAAGCGTTTTTCTTTCTTGGATTCCACAGCCGTTTTTCGTGACGGCTGGAAGCCTTTCTTCTTTGGCTTTTCTTCCTCTGGTTCCTCCTCGTCGTCTTCTTCGTCATCGTTTTTTCGCCTTTCAGGTATTGGATGTCGAGTTCCAAAAGGAGCACCACAAATTGCTCTGCCAGGTTTGTCACCGCATGGTGGACTCTGAAAAAACAAATGAAGATATTCAGAGCGTAGCTATCACCGAAAGGCTTGTCCCAATACATTGCAGAAGATCGTAGAAAAGAAAGATCAGGTATGGCTATTAAATCGATTCAGTTTAGCTGTTTTCTCGTTAATTACTACATCTGATTGATAAGACTAGGAAATTTACATAACATGCTATAATCAGTAAAGCCTGAGTTAACCTACAATTACTTCCGGCAATTGCTACTGATTTGTTGAAGGTCAGCCTCGTATCGCATTAACTAACTTCTAGGATGAGTTTAGCTTCCGCTTCTCTACGGGCGAGTTCTTCTTCATCAGGAATGTTGACGGCGCCCCAAGGCCCGCCACACACAGCCATCCCGTCCTCATCCCCGCAAGGTTGAAAAGCCGCCAGACTATACATGTTTTTCTTTTCAAGGGGATAATTATCTTCCATCTGTTTTTCCTTGCTACGGAGTTTCCCGTACATTTGTTCATCGATTCCTTTCTGAAATGGATTTCTTCGGCAGCTCTTATCATTGGGATAATCCCGACAGGAACTGGCACCGGTTTCGCGCGGTCTATACTTTTTTCCGATGCACGTTTCGTCCTTTTTCGTCCACGGAATGTTATCACTACTGGTAATCTCGACCAAGTCGTCGTTATTAATTTTCTTGATGTTGCAAGCGCAGGGCGGGACATTTTTTACAGTTTTTTCATGGATCGGATTTTCCACGATTTTTCTCGACACATGTTCGACATGTTTGATAACTCCGTTGACGTGGTAGTTAACGTTTCCTTGGTGATTAGTAACACCACCGATGATCTTGTTTTTAATGATTTCATCATGCGAATCGATGACCTCGGGTAGATTCGTCGTTGATTCCGAGGGACTCGGAGCCGGTAAATTCATCGACACCGATCCAATAACGTACCTGAAAAAAAAATGATGAATTATTCGTTTGTACAACTTTTCGAGATAGTTATCGCGCGAACGCACTTGTTTCGTTCTCCGTTCATTGTTATCGAATCTATGACGACCCTAGGAGTTTTCGTGCTGTGATATTTCATATTGGCCTTTCTCGTTTGCCTGCAACTGCAACATCCATCGCAAACTGCTTTGGGACCTGTGAGTTTCAGCGTCGTTTCTACACTCTTGATTATCTTGTTTGCTTCTTTGGCTACACTCATAAATTCCTCGTCTACATCGTGGAACCATTCTTGCCACTTTCTCGACAAATTTTCTCGGCCACGTTGATATGATTTTTTAGTCTTCAGATTGAGAGCCTGGAAAAAGTCTTCATCGCTATTAGCCGGTGTTACGTAGGCGATACCGCTTGTCGTTTGAGTTATCGAAGTATTCTGCAAATCATCGTCGGCCAAACCAGTGACGATCAAATGTGTCTCTTTTCCGTCGCTATTTGGTGTTTTTTCAACGTAAGCTCGCTCGCGATCATGGTGGCTCGGAACAACCTCGGAACACAAATCCTTACTTTTACTTTTTTTTGCCAAACCGGATCCGCTTGAAAGTTGAGATTTGATTTTCTCAGTTGACTTATATTTGCGTTTCTTTCCTAAAAGTGATTTATTCTCGCCGCCTTTTATTTTCGGAATCTTCTTCTGCATTTGGGACATCAATTTAAAACTTCGTCCAGATATATGCTTCTCGCTCGAACCGCTTTTTCTTGTACGAATGTTATCATCGATTTCGTCGTATCGTTTTGAAGGCAAATCGGATACGTGCCGTTGACTAGGCAACGCTTTGATTCCTGTTACTTTATCATTTGACAAACGAATGTTATCAATAGATTCGTTCCCTCGTTCCTCATATTTTTCTCCGACAATTGATTCGCGCTGATAAGATTCTCGTTTTTCTTTGCTTCTCGTGAAGACCTCGTCGCTCTGGCGAACTCTTGACGTCAACATGTTAGCTTCTGTGTATGGCACGAACGGAGGTAAAATAACTCTCGGGATTGGTATACTCTCACATTTTTTCCTCCAGAGATATAACTCCCTTTTGTACGATAGCCAATCGGGTCTTGTAAACAGAGGTTCCAAATAGGGTGACGCAGCTTTTTTCCTGGGTCCAAATAGATGTGGCACAGCTGTACAATTAATGGGTGAATTTCCTTTCAATACTTTTTTGTGTTGTTTTTGATGCCTAATACGTTTTGGCTTTGATGAAGACTAGAAAGACTGTTTCAACGCGTTATACGTAAATCAGCCATTTATTTTGATCGCAATTAACCTCATTATAGAAGTTCGCATCGACGATGAAAAATTCTAGATGATTAATCAGTAATCAGTTACCATCTTATCAGATTATTCGACACTCGACACTAATTGTCGATATGGATAATCACGAGATAATTCAATATATCATCCGTCGTTTATCTATGATGCAAAATCCTTGACCCAAAAGCCAAATTGTTTCTGTAGCGGTAATATACAATTCATTCAACTGTGACGTTGGAAAGTCCATTGTTGTAATGAGCAATAGTTTTTATCTTCATCACTAGTCTCTACGTTATCTCAAACCTCGTTTAAACACTTTTTGTTGCTAAAGGTAATTAAAAATCTCTGATAAAAACACGTGAAAACATTTTTCAATTTTTCTCATCTTGTATCTCCGAGAAGAAAGTGAAGCATTTAAAAATAATAAATTCTCGTTACATGCCAATTGCATACGGAATTTTTAGTTCATATCTTTTGTCTATCAATCTGCCAAACTTCGCTGAGATTATCTCACTTTCAGAAAATAGGAAACGAATATGAAAACGAATAATTAAGGTTCCGTCTCATTTCTTCTTTGACATGTCCGAACTTTGAATCTTGGTGTACCGAATTTTTTCATTCAAAGTGTGTTGGCAAATAAAATCTGGATGTCACTAAAAAACAAGAAAAATCAGAACTGGGCAACTTCTAAGCTTCGACACATCAGCAAATCCATACACCAATTGAATTTACTCGTCAGAATCTTTTCAGTATTTCAGCATTTTTCGAAGACTGGCGCCAATATACTTCAAGCAATATTAACACCTTTGACCTCTAAAACCACCTTTTTCCTTCGCTGCTCATTGGTCGAGCAAATCTCAAGCGTATTCAATAAATATTCGCGACGCTCACGTTTCGGTGGAAATTGCGGAGTGATCCCCATTGGAAGCCGGCGATGCAACTCGATGACTATATTTGGTAGAGTCAAGAAAGCGATAGCTGATAAAATAATCCTCTCGTTGCAATCGTACGTTCTTTCTGTAGTATGAATAATCGTCCGAACGTTAAATAAATGGTTTGATTAATCTTAAATAAATATTCATTAACGATTCGATTCATCTTAGATCAAAATCGATTAAATTATTTGATTGAATCTTAGATCAAGATTGAGTTTGAATGAAACAACGAAAATGAGTACACGTACTGTATTCTTCGTCTGTAAAATATTTCCCCGTTATCGTGCGATATATCTCGCACAAGAATTTCACAGGGTCGAGATTACTCAGACGGCGTAATTTTTTAATCTGTTCCGGTGTTATTTTGACGAACGTCGACGTGACTCCCATACTGTCGAGCGCACGCTGCGTGCGTGCGGTCACCCTTTCGGTGTAATCGGTACGTATTACATCCCCCAGCGAAAATAGATTCTCCATCTAGTTTTTTATTGTCAAAAAAGAGATATCTATAAGTTCCAAAAATGTTACTTTTTCGAGTTTATGGTCCGGCAGATTGCGGACTGATCGGTCGTTCGGTCACAAATCATTGAGTTTTGAAACTTTGAAGTTTCAAAATCTAATTTTTTAAAATTTGTTTTTAATTTAATAATTTCGATTTATTTGTTACTTATCTTTCTAATAAAAAACAGAATATTGTTAGCTTATGGTAACGAAAAAAAATGGAAAATAAAACAATTTTTGAAACCGGTAGGAATTTGGTATTAGTTCACTTTGGATATTCTAGGATCGTGTAGAGTGCACGAGCCTCAAAAGTCTAAATTTTGTTGGTCCGGAAGATTTCAGATCAGTGCATCAAATTCGAGGTGAAACGACGAGTTTACGACGAGTACTTTATAAAGCTTAATTGCGAATTAATTTTACCTGTGGTATGGATAAATCTTGATACCATCGAGGAATGGAAACAGCAACAGGTGTCTCTTTCATTTTTCTAATAGATATTCAGTTATTCTCGCAAGCTACGGAATCTTAAAGAAAAATTTGCGAGATATCAAACAACGCTTGATAACTACCGTTTCTTTCGACACTAAAATTTATCGCAGCTGCAACGAGACCATAAAAAAATCAGATCAAACTGACAGTTCTCGTGCGGTCAACTTCACTGTTCACTTGTAAGGACGATCTTCAATCGACTCAGCGTGATCGCAGTCGATCGATGGATTCCAACGGCCGTTACGCGTCTTTCAAGTTTTTGGCGTCTGACGATTGGACGTTGAGTTTCGAATCGTTCCGTTTCAGGCTAACCCCGTTGCGTCGATAAAAAGTATCTCGAATGATCGAACTTTTTCCGAATTTGGTGGCTGGAACAGGTGGATAATCGATCAAACGCCAGCCGTGCAGCCAGCTCGTGCAATCCGGATAGTAAAATCGATTCTCCGGCTTGACCTTGTATCTTGTAAATAAAACGAAACGGCGTTCAAGCTGACTCATCGTGTTGCACTCCCTTAATTTTTTTTTGTCGTTTTACATCGCAGCGAATAGACGCGCGTATCAGAATGAGCATGCGTCGTATAAAAATGAGTCGAAACCCTATATTCCAAAATTTAGGGATTTTCATAGGCTTCGTTTTTCAACGATTCGTGTTTCAACGCTCGACGTTGAAACACGAATCATTCGAGCGTGACATCAGTGGTATCAGAAAATTTGGGCTCAACTTTACCTCTCTCGCAAATAATTATTCGCAGTTGTGTAACTTTCCACTTTAGTCTCATAAAGGATGACACGAGTTTTGGGATCGATAGGTTTCATGACGTCAAGATTCATCGAAGCACCGTTTTCCGATACTGATCTCCATGCCGGAAGCGTTTTGACTTGATGCAACTTTA
Source organism: Ophioninae sp. B BG-2022a (assembly GCA_030522765.1). Taxonomy (NCBI): domain Eukaryota; kingdom Metazoa; phylum Arthropoda; class Insecta; order Hymenoptera; family Ichneumonidae; species Ophioninae sp. B BG-2022a. The sequence goes on along the minus strand of JAPYZJ010001539.1, from coordinate 10,015 downwards.
ACGAAAGCACTGCGCATGAAAACCAAACCTTCGAATCAAATTTTTCATCGAAATTTCGAAACCTTACAATTTTCGGCTCTTTTTGTCTACGCAGTTGTTCGGATCTGTAGTTTTCACGAATTTTCCGTGCGGCTTTAACGAGCTTGTCGTCTTGAAGATTATCCAAAAGCCGTTGACGATTCGCCGCGAACCACTTGATTCTGATATTATTTTCTTTTCTCGTAATTTCGTCGTTGAACAATTGGCATCGAGTCGTGCACAAACCGCGGGATTCACGAGCCATGGTTCATCAATATTCTATGACGACGACTACGAGCCGACAACTCGGAATTTTCAGCGTAATTCATTACCCCGGACTTGTGACATGTTTTGCAATTCAACGTGAAATTTTTATTCTCTAACGAGTCTTTCGTCTTTTTTTTTTACAGCAACGAGCTTTTTTTTTTTTACAACGGTGTGTCTCCCGGTGGGCACACTTCGACGTGAAATAATTCGAGGAACGGCTCAAGTTATAATTATTTATTTACATTGTCGTTACACTCAGTGCTTTGAGCTCCGGCTTCATAACGTGTCCTGTATATCTCTATAATATAGTAAGCATACAAGTAAATACTAGACGATAATTAGTCTTACAGGATTGGGGCGTGCGCTATTTACACGATCGTTCGAACGAAATCGAAGACAATTTTCAGCACAATTTTTCTCGTCGATTCTCCTACTAATTTCGAATCTAAAATACGCGTTATACACGTGTGATGTTAGGGAAGGTGTCTTCGTGTATGCATGAGTGCGTTTACATGTGTATTTACATATGTGACAAGGAAAAGTGAAAAATTCGTTGAGAGCAATTTTAAACGAAAAAAGAAAGAAATGATACAATTATGGCGCGAAGAGTTTTCACCCGACATTACTCCTTCTTAGAGTTAACATCGTATGCATTTGACCCAGTTATCACAGCCAAAGGAAGCAATATTGTATAGGGAAAACAGAATTACCGGGATGAACGTTATCATTTTTTTAAATTTGAATTTGCTCCCCGAAAAGAGGAGGCTCATCAATGCGATCCTAACAATTGACAATTCATCATTCCACAGTTCTTCAATGCTCTACTTTTTTTCCCTCACATTTTTCTATTTGTTGGTTCAGTCTAAAAGGATCATTGGATCATCGATATTTCGTTTAAACTTTTGATGGAACGGGAGTCAGGGAGGGAGTTTAGGGTCACGATAGAATAACAATATTCGATTATAGTTACGTGTTATACGACAATCGTGCAAGCTATCGAATGATTATTCTTGGTTCGTTCGTTTGAATGGATGTACCGTTCATAATCATCATTGTTTCGAAAAGAAAATCAACGAGTAAGAAACGAAAACGGAAAACGCAATCAGCATCTGTTTTTTTTTTTTTTTGAAGATACTCTTGTACGCGATGTTGATTATGCTATGATAACTATCCGATTACCAATTTTTCAGCATACGCCCACCAATGTTCTCCCTTAGCCTAGTGTCACGCTGTTCAAGTTTGCATCGTTCGAACGCAACGGAAATACTCTCTTTTTCTTCATTTCTTCTGCCGATATCTTTGGCTATTTCAATCATTGTATATCCCCGATGAGGAACTTTGGAAAACTTGGCCGTATGTCTTGGCAACGAAAAATTTTCAACGAAAAATAAATAATTTTCGTTGCTTTTCAACGATGCAAACGTTCGACAACATCTAGCGTCTTATTGTACGGTATTATTATTTAGTCTGCTTGGGGTGTTCGCTGCGACTGGTCTCGATCCGTTTCACTGTTCGAACGCTTCAACGAGGCCTTAACCGTTAACTCGTAACGTAATTGCACCATCCGATTACGGAGAATGTTTTTTTTTTTTCATCGCGTTAATGGATTTCGCTTTTGATTTTTCAATCTGCGTTTTTTTTTTCAATATTTCTCTCAGCGAAAATCAATGTTACGTATGAACAATGCCACGGACTATAACGGTAAGATCGCAACGTTTTTTTTTTAATCTTCGTATTGAATAGAGCAGACGATACGATTCTTTCGCTTGACAAATAATAAATCGAGCGAACTGTCTATTGGGTATATGAATATCACTGAAGTGGTGGTTATTATTTTAGAGTCATAATAAGTCGCGCGAATGGTCATCGATCTTCCGACCGTGTATAAAGTGCACACGTGTATGCATATTTCGTGTGTACGTGTAATTGTGTCTCTTTAGGTGTTTCTGTGTGCGTGCGCATATATATACACATATACACTCAAACTCTTGGTACAAAACAATCGAATATCATACACGGCTGTGAGAAGTACGGTCTCGTCGAACCGCGTTATTTTTAATACTCTCAAGAACGTATCGACAAAAAATGATTATTGAACAGCCCATTTTGTTGACGCGCATTGCCGATGAAAGAATCAAATTAGAATTTCATCCGCGCCGCATAGAAGATAGCGGTCTCGCAGAATTGACCGTATCGGAGATACCAAGGTCATCAATCCTTGATAACAATATCGACGCATTATCAATAAAGTTATTCGGATAAATCGTTCAACGAAGAATCGGTTTTTTTTTTTATTTATGCAACATGGTACTGTTCGTCTTCTTAATTCTGAAAACTGAACAAACTGGGATAATCCAACGTGTCTTCTTTTTTCTTATCTTTTTGTTGTTGTTGAAATCGCGAACAGAACTCGTGAGAATTCTCGACAGTAATTTAGAAAGAGACAACGTTCTTAAAAAATTCGCATCTATGTACAAAAGTCAATAAATTCCTTAATGGTATTTTCGCCATCGTTATCATTTCTAGGTTATTTTCTTGGCGCTTTCAAATACGGTTTCTTCCTTCGTGTTTATTACAATTTTAATCTTATCACGGAGACTCGCAATCTCGCATTCGATCGCAATTGAGTCCTTTTTCTTCGACCTTCTTTCGCAATTGCGAGAACGCGAACTCGTAAAGAAAAATGTGTATACAATCAAATCACTTTATTTAAATAACGTTTCAACAGTTTATCGATTTAGTGAGGAAGAAAAAAACGTTCTCGTCGCAACGCGAAGTTCGATTCGATTCACTCGGTGAAGAACAATAACGAGAAGAGACAGAGAGAGAGAGAGAGAGAGAGAGAGAGAGATTTAAGTGAATTTGTATTCGTACGTCCGACGAGCCTGCGACCTGCACTCGGCTCCAATCTTCGCTTTTCTCTCGTAACAGATAATTATTTTCCTTGAATACGAATATATTGTGTCGATCCGCAGCGCAATAATTCATTATTCCTTAATTCCATCAACTTTCCAGGAGCTACTGTACGTTATCGATGATTTAGTCTGATCCGCCGGATAATTGACAATATTCGGTTATCAATAAACTCTTGAAATGTAAAAAAAGAAAAGTGGCGAGCTGCGATTATTCGGGATATTATTGAGACTCTCGAAAGCGCGTCGGGTTTTTGTTTTTCGTACGTGCCTAGCTCCTACTGACGTCGAGCAATACGGGTCCAGGCGTTTTGTTGTTGAAGTAGAGTCCAGCTCCTTGGAAACTGCTAGTTCTCGGTACTATTGGTGGACACGGTGAACTACCGCAGGAACTGTCCTCGCTTTCCGGTCCTGTACGCGTTTCGTCCATTCGATTGTGCAACGCGTACTTGAAAAATTCGTATCTGCAATCCATTCGGGATGAAAAAACATTTTCGAATCAGCCAGGAATATCTATTACTCGGTAGTTCGTGGAACGCTGTTTTGTATGCTTTTGATACGAGATAAGATTGTGAACGCGCGATAAGAAAAAAAATTCACGTGCGAACGAGCGCAATTGAAACAACTCGATGCCCGTCATTATCAGCTTTATATGTTGTAAAACCTATAAATACGCATTGGAAGTTTCGCGAAATCAATCGGGCTGATTTATGCGAAGAAATCATCAGGACATTCTGACGCAGCGGAAATCGTTGCACACGAGATAATGAATATCATATTAAATATTAGATGCATCCGTGCTGACATCATCAACGTCGTAAAAGTTTCCCATCTTCCTATCCGTATCGTGATCACCGAGCTCATTTGTTATGAACGGTATACCGTGAGATTTCAACGATATGCTTTTCAGCTGACAAAGTACAAAATGTTGAACTTGCCAAATGTCAAATTTTGGATTCTAAAAAGAGCGTTGGAAAACACAGATACCATCAGAACATTGAAAATGAAATATTGTAGAGTTGAAACACCGAGAAACATATCAAAAAGTTTCGGCAATTTCAAACGGAAAAAAAAGTCGAGTGATCTTAGAAGGTCAAGTAAAATCGAGCACGATTTTGAAAGGTTAAGTAAAATGTGTACGGAACACATTTTTTGCAAAAGATATTCCGCAATAAAATTTGTAAAAAATCGAACAATTGTTCCAGCTATGGCAGTTTTAATCAAGAGTCCTTTGTATATGAGCATTCGAAAGTTTCGCTATTACGTTGACAGAATTTTTGTAACTTTCCGGATCGCAATGTTGCAGATCGATAATAATAGCAAAGAAAATGTAAAAACGTATTCCACTCACGTTGACCAACAGATGGTTGTAGCTGGCATTTGATAAATAATTCTCGCGTTTAAACCACGAAAATAGCCCTGGAGTCCACCGAACCTATAGACTTGTTTGAAAGCATCAATCATGCCCTTCGCCTTTCCGTCCTGCTGGGTATTCAACAGAGTCTTACAGACGTCGAGAGGCGTTGTCACTGCAGCAGCTATTGCACCCGCCATTGCGCCTACCCACAAGTATCCAGATGCAAATACATGTACATATATACATATATAAGTATATATTACTACGATAAATTAGATGGATTTCTTTTGGTAATTTTTGTTACATTCTTCGATATAAAACGTATGCGAGTACTAACCGGAAATCATATGCGCTCGTGGATTATACGTGTGTTCAGGATTCGTTACAGACTGCCCAAACTCGTATGCGATGAAGTGTAGGCTCTGAAATGGCACGTTCATAGCCAGTTGCGTTGTGTAACTTCGATAGAAAGCGAATACACCTTCCGTTTTGTAAATGTGTCGTATGCAACTTATCGCGCTTCTGTATGGTGAATTGTACATCTGCAATCGCTGTTTCACCACTGAAACACAATTCATCAGACGATTTATTGGTTTGGGTTTTCTCTGATATAAGACACACGGTATAATTGTTGGTATGGGAAAAACAGCGTAGTTGTGAATTAGCCGCTAAACAAGGGGTCCATAATGGCCATCGAAATTTGCCGTTTTAACATTTTCATCGTACGGAGTAAAATATTTAATCACTTTTCAGTAGGATCATCGTTTTTTCTGCCAAAAGAGATTTCAGTGAGATTTCATATTTCTGACAGATAATCAATGTCCGGTTATAAATATTTGTTCTTTACGCGTTTTTCAAACACGACGATCTATTTTTATCTACCTTCGGCAGGATTCATAACTCCGTCGTGAAGCAAAGTCGCGACGCAGCCTGCTGCTCCGTAGACTAGATGATTAAATTGCGAAGGTGTTTTCGAGTTGATCAATTTGTTCTTGATAAATTCGTAACACGAGAAGTAGAGGGCGTGAGCTGGACCTGCTCCCGTTATCATTGTTCCTATGCCACGTATGGGTCTCAGAACACCTTCCTGACGTACCATCCTGCTGAGGACCGCGCCAACGCCGCCGCCTCCACCAGGCCCGGGTGTTAACGCTTGCATCCTCGTCTGGAAAGTTAACCCTCCGTTCTTGAAAAATATTCACATGATTTTCACGACTAACGGCTGAATGAATAAGTTTTAATATCTTTTCACAGTGTAGACGATTACACAAGAATTGAGTTAAACGCGTGTCTCCTTACGAGAATACATTTTTCGTTTCAGGTTTCAAATCACAGCGTATTGTCGTTGGGACGTGGAGTGATTTATCACAGCTATTCAACGATGTACTGATAAAGGAGGAAACCGGCAGTTCGTGGTTTTTAAATAGCATGACACGCAATCTTCTTCTGCCCAACGTTTCCTCATATTTTTTTTTGCCATTCAACAGACATTCGCTATCTGTTTTTTTCCTCTCGAGACTATTGATCTCGCTTTATTTTTTCATCAACAACATTGTCTCCTCTAAGATTTCATCAATTCCATACGAGAATATCTAACAAAGCCGATATTCCGAATGATTTAGAAGGGTGCAAACGATCGCCTATGGGCCATTTCAGAAATAGAATCCGCCGGTGCAAGACTGTTATATAATACTCTCAAAGGTATACGAATTACAATAGAGCATAGCGTAGACACGTACTGTTAAATCTATTGCACCCCATATTGCAATCAATTTGCATGAAATAGGACATCGTTTAAGTACAATATACGTCAGTAGTACAAATATCCTAATTATCCATGTGCAAATATAGTCATATTTCTGTATCGGCAAAATAGCCTATACACTAAATTTTCAACTATTGTAGGTTAAGTATCTTCGTGTTCACATTGGAGCGATAATCTTCAATATCCCAAGTCATCCAGACTCGAAGAAAGCTACGATGCCTGTTCTTCTTCGTATATTGAAAATAATCATCGTTACATTTTTGTATTAGGTAATAGAATACTAATCATGAAAAAATCAGAATTTCACAGTATGTGCCCTGCTAAATCTTAATTTGCAAGAGTTTTTAAAAGAGTTCTTCTGGAATAATCATTGCGCTGCTTCGGACCCTCCCATGGGTAACCCTGGGCAATTTAAAATTGGCAAAATCATTGGACCATTGATAACTAGCATACGTTCCAATGTAATTCCTGATTACATTTGATTAGTGCAGACATCTCGAATATCGGAGAGTTCGGCAGCTGTGATATTTGTGGGTAGGTAAGAAGCACTCGTTCGTCTTGTCAGTGTATCAATGAAAGCGGTTGGTTGGGAGCGACGGAGCAGAGTACCCGATAAAGAATGGCTGATCGTCACTCGACGGAATCTTTAGAAACGGTAATCCAATTGATGCAATTGTACACAGGAAAAGGAGTGCGGGACATTTGATTGGTTGAGCGAGCAATTTCAAGAATCGTGACGTTATTATCAGTAGCAGGTTATATTCGTAGATGACTAGGGGGAAAACCATCTTGACTAATTTTCCTCTTTCCTCGCATCGATAATTAGGGCGTTGCATTGACGACGCAGTTTTTTTAGTAGAAATAAAGAAAAACCGCCAAATCGAGGGAAAGTAAGAGCCTGAATCGTGAGATCGAAATGATCGTTATCAAACGTGCAACAACGAATCACGCAACAAGTAGCTGAAAAAAACTCCGTTTCAACGTAATCTTCTGTTCGAGAGAAAAAAAAACCGTTTAAGTGCGATGACTTTTATATTTGCCGTTTATCAATGCGAGATGGAATATTCGTATTCTTTATATTTTTTTTTTTTCGTTGCTTTTCATTACCTTGACACTGTCAAGGGGGTACATGACGCAGTGTTCCATTATTCCGGCAAATGCACCGGCAGTCATGTGTACGCTGACCGATGCGGTCGGCAGTGTCTCATAATCCTCGGGATTCATACTTTTCTTTTTTTTTCGTCGTTCACCGAGTCAAACGAAACGTATAATCAGCGTTGCGTTTCTTTTTTTTTCTTTTCTCTCTTTTTTTTTTTGCGCCGCGACCGTTTTCCCGCAAGAGTTCGGTCTCGCTTTGCTCGAGAGCGCGAGAGATACTTGTGCCCGATCTGTCCCCGTATCGGATGCCACGCGGTTTTCACACCGCAACTCAAACGCACTTGCGTCTTCTATTCGCGCGCGCACACATAACACGCGCACACGGTCACTCACGCACACGCGCGCGCGCGTGTAAACACGAACGCAGGTGTTAAATCTTTGCTTTCGTACAATCGTAATAAAATGAAAAAACGTTCATTTTTATTTGGAATAACTCGAAAATGGCAGCCGAAAAGTGAAATCTGTATTGTCCTCGATGAAATACGCGCAACATGTACGCGGTCGTAAACGTTGATTGTTTCGTAACGAGGCTCCGTTACTACGTTGTTCGAAGCTACCCGCAAACTGCCCCCGCCGGCAGACACTAGCCCGCTTCTCTCGTTTGTCGCACGGTTTTACCTCCTTGCCCCCCTTCCTTTTCGCCGCGCCGTACCATCGCTTTTTACACCTCAGCGCTTGCAGTAGCGTGTCTGCGTACCCATCAAAAACGAATCGACATTATGTTTCGGTTCATTGTCAGCGGAACAGTCCGGGCGGATCTGGTAATTTACATGGAATTGTATGTTCGAGTTCACACCGATGCCTTGACCTTTGCGCATTTTATTAGAATAATCGGTCCGAAAGGAACCATCTGATACCAGGGTTAAGTTTACGAGCACGTGGCGCGCCTGCGCTCCCTAACCACGTGGTTTTAATGGAGTCCCCTCCCATCAGCCGCGCTTTAACGTACTGTGGAGCAAAGTGGGGGTGGGCGACACGGTATTTTCTACATGCGACATGTCCAAAAATGTTAGTATTCTAATTTACCTCTCGTAGCGCTAGTTATGTTATGAAAAACTTGTATGCGCGCGCATATACTAAGCTACAATACAATCCGGCAAAACTCGGATTTTAACGAATCGTGTTACTGAAATTCCGTTGTTCGGGTAATGCTATTGGTCAACGAATGCTGGAGCACAGTAATGCAATAAAATTGTTCAAAGCAAATCCCGACGGAGAGAAGTGTTATTATGAAGTTTCATTTCCAAAGAGCCATTACAACGCTTGAATATGCAGAATAAAATCTTTGGTTAATATTTTAGCGTTTTGAGCACCGACGCGTCCTGACGTCTTGTTCACCTTTTTTATCATTCCTTCTGTACGCCAGAGTCACATAACCTCTTTAGAAAAGCTTTTCTAAACTTAACAAAAGGCTGTTACCCCCTGTAGGAAACTCTATTGGAATGAACTTTTTGTCCGATTACAGAAAGCCGCAACGCCACCTACCCATATCATAAATTGACCAATGTGCGTTCCCGTCTCCGTCTCGTTTCGTTTGTCAATGTCCAGTGTCAGAGGCAAATGCCAGTGTAAACTTTTAGGTTTTTTCCCTTTGTTTTTGTTTTTTCAATTATCCAATAATCGGTAAAAATCTTTACACGGCAGGGAAAAAGTACAAATGTATGAGTGATATTAAAAATAATGCTTTCGTATTAAACGTAAGTGCAATTCATCGGTGAAAAGTCTCGGGTCCTGAAGAAAATTGCTACTATGGCCAACCATTACGAAGTACCGAGCTGGTGTGTACAAACGAATCTTTTGCAATATTTCCACAGCGCTCCGATTTTGTTTTTTGCATCTTTCATTATCGCTCATTTCTGACGTTTCGTCGGAATACTGATCGTTCTGTTTTACATGTGATTCGTGGACAATTGCGATTGCACGAAAGTTTTTTTTCTCTTTTCAGGGCCGGAAAACCACCAGTCGGTTTGCATCTCGATGTTTTGAAAGGAGATAAATTGATCCAGGTAAAACTGTTGAACATTTTCTACATTATCGATTTTGCGAACTATTTTAACAGCGGAACATTTTACAGAAATTAATGGTGGATGAGAAGAAATGTTACCTGTTCGGCAGAAATCAACAACTCAATGATTTCTGTATCGATCATGCTTCCTGTTCGAGAGTCCATTCCGCTCTCGTTTACCACAAACATCTGAACAGAGCATTCTTGGTTGATCTTGGTAGCAGTGAGTTTTTTCTTTGACTTTTCATTTGTACAACCTCTCAATATGGATTCTCTCTTAACCCTTAGAAGCATGGTGGTAACCCACGTTACCGCTTTGATTTTATTGAATATTTCTAATTTATTTACGTTTGAACTTATTCAGATACGGTTTTTTGCACTTTTCAGTTACTTGAGGAATGTAAGAACATAACAATACACTCTGATTGGCATAGTTGTTTATAATATAAGATTTATAAACAAACTGAAAAAAATGACGTTTTTTTCGAAAGAATTCATTTTTGAAGAATCTATCCAACAAAATAATTGGGAAT
>JAPYZJ010001538.1:0-26738 GCA_030522765.1 Ophioninae sp. B BG-2022a | reverse complement strand
AAATTCTGCCAAAAATCGAAAAATCATCGGATTTCAATGATTAAAAAAGCATTTTGAAGAGAAAATCATAACGAAGAGATTGAGCGCAGAGTGGAGTACCAAATCCTGAAGGAAAAAAAGTTATCGATGATTTAGTGAGAAAACTTTTTTTCCCCAAAAGTCCAAAAAAATTTTGGATTTTTAATATTTTTTTCATAGGTCCATTTCGATGTAATTTGATCCCCTGAGCACGAATCCACCATTCATTTTCCCCAAAACCCAAAATTTCCATGAAAAAATCGTAAAAAACTTCTAAAAACATGATTCATGGAAATTTTGGCCCATTTCGCCTATTTCGCGGATGACATTCTTACCTGGGACACCCTGTATACCCCCCGTGAAGGAGTCGCACCCCCAGCCCCCGGAATCCACCGTGCTCCTCATCTCTATCTTCAATTCTCTATTCTTGGTCTTTTTTTCTCATCCTTTTCCGACAAACCTGATAAATATGCAACGGCTCGGGAAGTAGGAAAAAAGAGAGCAAAGGTGCGGGGGAAAAGAAGGGGCGGGGGGCGGTCTCGGTAGTCGCGCGGCGCAACGTGCACCGGCTACGAAGGAAAAGAACGAGAAGCACGGAAGGACCGGCTCTACAACTGTACGTAGGTTTCTATCGGACGCCCATGCATTAACACGATTTACGATGGGCATTTCTTTAATTGCCACGAGAAAACTCCGTGGGAATTGGTAGTTGGCGCTTTTATTCCGTTGCCCTTTTCGTTATCACAGCGTCATTCCGATTCGCCCCCTTGTCCTCGCATTCTCCGCCTTCTTCTTTGGACGTTCCATCTAGCCCCAACGGGGCTCGAGAGTCCTCATCGAAACAACGTTTTTCACCGATCGTACGATCATTCGAATTTTTTTTCGAATTTCGCGGCTACCGTGGCAACCTCCGTAATTACGTAAAGCCCGAAAGCTAAACTCTCTGACCGATAGGTCGCAATTTCGTCCATTTCCAGCAGGAATAACAAGGCTTCCATCCCGCAGTCACATTTCTCAAAAATCATCAATTACTAATTTGACAGTTCTGGAGAATCATAAATATTTTCGTTTATAAAAAATTTCGACGAAACGTATGAGGCCACAATGATGATCCGGAACTCTCGACTCGAACTCGATCTATCAGCCTAAAATAATACAATTGAATCGAATGTAACAGGAAGCGCAGAAACCAGAATAATCGGATAAGCCAGTTTCGGTAATAATGACCAATAAACAACGAATCGAAAATGCAGCCCCAAAATGCAGAAAATGTATACTTTTTTTCACGACGATATTTTCGAATTCCGGTCGGCAGCTTCTCGGTTTTCGCAGTGTCTCTGTAGGCGAATGCTGGTGCGAATCGCGATGAATACGTAAAATGAAACATTACCATTGGAGCACGAGGGAAATAGCTTATGGGTGATGGCGGTAGTGGTGATAGCGGGGTGGGGGAGGGTTGCCGCGATGCGCGCAGTTGTTGCGGAAATTAATTATAAAAATCTCGACCAAAAGTGGTGGCAGTGTTCGTTCTGGCATGTAGAAAGCCGGGCGCACCCCTCGTTCAACCCCCTTCAGCGAAACCCTACTCGAGGGGTTGGAAAAGCCGCAGAACGAAAGCTCTCGCGCTGGTGCACACTTTCCCCTATAGAACGGTACGAAACCCGTATTATTCGCGAGCATGGTACGTGTATTACGTATTTACCACAACTTCCCCGGAGCAACAACGAACAACACGTTTGGGTTCGGGGGTTGGAGAGGTGGAGGTTGGAGAGGTGGAATCTCGCGGGCCACCGACAATCCGTGCCACCGCGAACCGGTGTCGTGCTGCGTTTCGGTGATACATTTTACCGTTTCGCCGCGCGACTTTAACTCTCGTCCTTTTCCTCTGCCTCTCCAAATACCAATCCTGTCCCTCTTCCTCTCTTTCTCTCACTCTCTCTCTCTCTCTCTCTCTCTCGGTTTTTCGCATCCCTTGGTCGCATCGGCCGATACATCAACGACCCAATTTTCGGGCGGTTTTGATGCATCGCCGTAATATCGCCGATACATTAATCCAAGGTGAATGGGAACGTATATCAGCTGGCTACATAATTTTCACCTCTGCTAGCTCGAATCGTCCGGAGGACCGAGCCGGAACACGCTTTTTAAACGCCTCCTGTGTACGGCCCGACTGTTTTGTTGCTACGAATGAACCTTTTGTTTTATTTGGCTTTTACCGTACGGGGTGACTCGAAAAGTAAAATCCAAAAAGACCATCCAGTGGAATGAGCGTGCAATCGGATGGAACTCGCGTATGTTTGCGTTTATCTTGCGTTTATGTTTGTAACATTGATGAGCAACGATGATTCTTTATCAATTTATCGAGATTCGTACGGCGGATGGAATTCAATAAAAATCCGACTTTCGCGATCGACAAATTTGAATCAACGAAATATGATTTTTTTTAATTGTACGATGCGATATTATAAAAAAGGTCTATACATTTTTTAGCAGTTATAATCGGGGATGTTCCGTTTTATATTAATTTGTTAATTTTTATTAATTAATTTAATAATAGTTATTAATTAAAAGGAAGGGTTCGACACAAGCACGTGACTTTTGGACCACCCGGTATACGCGTACTACGCGTGCCCGCGTTTCCAGGTTTGCCCACTGATCGATCGTTTTATCGGTTATTATTGGCCAGACGTAAAACGATCGAGGCAATTTAATGTTTTTTTTTTTATTCGCGTGCCTTTATTTTTCGTTCATTGCATAAATTTCTTGTCGCCTGAAAATTTTTGGCAGCTTCCGCAAACTCGGGGATTAAAGCCGCGGTAAAGCTGAAATATAGGGGCAGTGTCGCGGAACTTTGCACCGGCGAAGATTGATCGTCCGGCTTTCTCACGCATCGAGGAAAAGACCTCGGTTGTGTCGCTGGTAATATTGTTGGGTTCCTATTTTTCGACCGAGAACCTCCTTTATTCTTCATCGTTTTGATCGTTAACTTTCAAGCAGAGTCATCAATGGATCTTTCTAGGCTGAGGCTTCTCCAATCGTTGCGATCAATAAAGAATACATCGTGGATTACTAGCCGGAACAATTTTATACATTTTTGTAAATAAGTTTTTATTAATAACTAGCTCTGCCCTGCAAGGCTTCGCTGTGGTTGCATGGGCGAGAAATGAACAACAAAAGACAGCATACGTTTCATTTGAGTTTAATTTTTCAATAATTGTTGGTGAAAAATATTTTTTGTTTCGGTTTGTTTGGGTTTGTTTTGTTGTGTGATGACCCAAACAAACCCAAAGAAAAAATTAAAAATATTAAATATTTAAACAATATCTTTTTATGTTGTAAACTATAACGTCAATTTTAAGTTAGGCATCTAGAAGTAGAGCGGTGAAAACCTCATTTAAATCCATGCAGTAGCTTTTGAGTGATGCTCGTAAAAACATACAGACAGACAAAAATTCTAAAAACTGTTGATTTGGCTTCTGTTGCTCTAATAAAGACCCCACATATCATTTTTTTTAAAATATCTTCAACGTACAGACATCGGACTGTTGCAATTTTATTATAAGTAATAATAAAGATAAAGATGATTAATTATATAATATTAGTATTGGTGTATCGAGCACGAGGAAGGCTCGACTCAAATTTTGTTCGTTCTTGTTGAAAAAAAATAACGCGGAGAAAAAGAGTAAATCGAGCCCGAACAGTGGGTAATCCCCGGATAGTGCGGACACGTTGGAGCTCACCGGGTTGTGATTTACGAGCCTCGAGCGATTCGCCCTATTACCCCGAACAGAGCCACGGAGTGTGCCAAGTAAGAAATTACCCCGAGAGTAGCCAAGTTAGTCCCTAATCGGGAGAGAAAGCATCGGGTTGAGCGTTAAGAGCTCTGTCCCGTATCACCCTCCGCGGTTCCTCGTCCTCTCCCTCTTTTCTCCTCGACGAGTCTTTGCATAACCGCAAACGTACGTACCGGTGAATCACCCTTGAGGAGACCAGACGCTCCGGGATAAGGACCAACGGGAGGACCAAACGAGGCCCTGGACGCCTCACGATTCTTACCGCTCTAAGGGCTTCCCTCCGTCTCCTCCCTATTTTGGAAAACTCCCTATTTTGGTCCCTATTTTGGACCCGTTTGGAAAAATTCTCCTTCAGCATCAAACGTCAAACTAATTTACTCGTATCGACTGGCTCCCCGAATTTTTACTGCCTTATCGAGTTACCATGGTTTTTCCATTTTTTTAAATTTTCACTTTTTTTCTATTTACTTTTATCATGTGCTACTTTACATTTCGTTTTATTATTTTAATATACAGGGTGTGGCGTAAACAGTGGTCCACCGTTAAGGATTCGATATACCGGATAGGTAACTATAACATATTAATATTTTAACCAGTTTTATACAAGGGTTTCAACAAAAAAATGTCGTGAGAAATGATTGTTTTTTTTTTAATGGATTATATTTTATTTTTGCCACACCTACTTTTCACGATTGCTCTATTATTCAGCAGCACAGAAAAAAAAAATAGAAATGAAAAATAATCGTTATTGTAGAAAATGCAGCCAAATTAGAAACAAAAGATTATAAATTCGTAAAAAAAATTTTTGTTGAAACCCTTTGATAAAAATGATAAAAACAATAATATGTTATAGTTAACTATCTGGTAAATTGAATCCTTAACGGTGGACCACTATTTATGCCACACCCTGTATATATATGTACATTATATGTGTTATATATTTATTATTTTATTAATTTTTAGTCAAATAAAAGATGATAAAAGTTTGGCGTTGCTTTGGCCGCTACGGGGTTTCCCTCTAGGGGGAAAGTGGAGGATAGAGATAGTGCATAAGCCAAGGTATACACCAGCAGACCGTAAATATAGGTGTCCGGTGTGGGGAGCATTGGGAAACGGTGCAAACGTGTACGGAAAGCGAGAGACAAAGAGAGAGAGAGAGAGAGAGAGAGAGAGTGGAGAAGAGTACACGGTGATGGCCACGGTGTGTTTTGCGAGCTGTGCCGAAATAGCCGGACAGAAATACCTGCTCGTTCGTACAGAGGGAGTATATAGACGACGACGAAGCGAGTCGGGCTCGTGGCTGGTCGTTGAAGACGGCGACCGTAAGAAAACCGCGTCGGGGACGCGATACGAAATGAGAGCACTTTCTTTTTACGCCACTCTCGATACTTACCCTGTGTAAAGGTTGAGACTGGCGCAGTGATCGCGGCAACCCGTTGCTGCGTCTGCTTTTCGTTGTCAGCCAATAGCCCGCTTTTTCGTACCTTCGAACCCTCCTTCGCCCTCGATTTCGACCTTTCATTTTTCGAATAATTTATTCTTTTCTAATTGAAGGAAAACGAATGAAAAATTTATATTAATATTTATATGAAAATATCTATTCGAAATGAAATTAGAATTAACGATTTTGGAAATTGTTTTATAAATATTCGTAAATTATTTTTATTTATTGACTCGTTATTAAATTGTTTTTATTTACGGATTTAGAATCCGTTTTTTTTTAAATACGCTTTAGCAAGTATTCGTATAGTTGGCTTTGCACTGAATACCTATAGTTTGGTGATAAAAATGCAAACACGGTTTTTTTTTTTGGAAAAGTTTCGAGTAACCGTGACACCCTGTAGATCGTAGGGCACGTAAGGAACGCTGCTGCCAACGTCGAAAGGTAGCCTCTGACGAGTTAATGATTCTCCCTCGACGCTCTTGGATCTCTATAGACAAGACGATGAAGTATCCGAGGTTCTTGCTCTTTTCGCGTGGATATCATCGGTACACTCGAGCAGCATCCTCTTTTCCGCTTGATTTCTCATCACTCGGGAGAGCCGTCCCAACCCGGAGCCCAACTTTTGCCTCGGCAAAAGAGGGGAGAGAAAAAGAGAGGGAGGGACTGAGGGAGGCAGATTGAGAGGAAAGAAGGATAAGAAGTACGTAGCTACGGGAATAGATGAGCCGCTCGGTGAAACTATCACAGCTTTTGCGTGCTTCTTGCAAACGGAAAAATATTTCGTGGAAACGAATTTATTCTCGTAGCGAACAATGAGAGTGCAGAAAGGGTCGAGCACAAATCCGTTCGATCGATGGAAGCGTTTCACAGATTTCCTTCCTTTGCCACGGATTTGCAACTTTCGTACCTGGCTGATCGAAAACCAGCCAGATAACATTTACGCCAATTTCGAGGATACTTTTTATAGGAACAAGACGAAAGTTGATACTGTAATCGTTCGCCTGTATACACACTCGTTTTTTCAAAGATGTTTTTACTGGGTCACGAAAAAAAAAGAGACTTCAACATCGGATTTTCTTCAACCTCTATTATCTATTTAATATTTTGTTTGTAGAATTCTTCGATCAGTTCGCATAACGATTACGTATTTTTGTCCGTGTTGGTACGATCCCGGCCGTCAGCTATGGAAATTTCTCGTAAAGAAAAGGTTCGCGATTGCCAGGAACGTTCGACTCGGCAATTTCGTCGTAAATCTTGTCGCTCGGTTGAATGAAACATTGTCATTGAAGGTGGATGATCGAGGTCGTTTTTCATGCGCAGGGAACGCAAGGGATCAATTACGCATCGTAGTAGATCCCGACTTACCCGGCAAAGAGTAGGATGAATTTATCCCTCCCCTAGCAGTCGCAATCTTCTCGGCTCTTGGCCGGAAAGTGGCCAATTTTGAGTGGAATATCCACATTTTTTTT
Organism: Ophioninae sp. B BG-2022a; assembly: GCA_030522765.1. Taxonomy (NCBI): domain Eukaryota; kingdom Metazoa; phylum Arthropoda; class Insecta; order Hymenoptera; family Ichneumonidae; species Ophioninae sp. B BG-2022a. The sequence continues at coordinate 20,013 of JAPYZJ010001538.1, read as the reverse complement.
TTGAGTAAACGATAGACGGCGATAACGAATCGACTCGTGTCTCATATCTCGACGGGAGCCCGTGGATGTTGGATCTTTCTGGGATAAAATACAGTACGGACGGCCAGCCAAAACGTTCGTTCCACGGCCGATACTCGCGGCCTGCGAATCGCCTGGGGCGATAACCATTAAAGCATTAATGTCTCTTGAACGAGCCGTCCACCCTCGGAGCATCATGGACGTTTGCGAAACATTCAATAATTACTCGACCGATTCAATTTCTTCTGTGAGAAATAAATCAAACTTTCGTTGAAATCATTTTCAAAGAGATTACGTAACATCTTGAGATCATTCTGTCAACTCGATTAATCATGAAGCTTGCAGTCTTCGAAAGCGTTCGAACGAACGTCAAATATACTTGGCACCAGTATATGGTATATTGCACCAACTTTTGGAACGGCTTATCCTGGTGAAAATGAAAAGAAATTGTTTGTTTACATTTGAACAGAGTAGAGAAAAATTGAGGCAACAAACTGCGATCAAAATGATTATTTCATCTTCGTATAAATTTCCAAACGTTTAATCATTAATTCCTAAAATGCGTCCATATTTTTGCGAATAATATGAAACATCGTTTTTTACAAACCCAAAAAAACCTGCACAATGAGCAGGCGCAAAAGGACGCGAGGAACGCATAGTTGCAGAAAACACTCGAGGAACAAAAAATTCGAGGCATTTTGCAATGCCTCGGTGATGCAGTCGCGGAGAGAATTCCAAGACGGTAAATTCACTCGCGATTCGCAGAAGTAAAAAAGTCCTTGTGTGGGGGTCAAAGTGTAAGAAGGGTCCAAAGAAATGGATCAAGGAATGTGGAAAAACAAAGCGATGGAAGAAGCAGGAGAAAATATATTTGGAGAGCTTTATACGGAATTTAAAAGTTCAAAGCTTTCGCTCTTCGTCTCGTACAGCGTTCTTTCCTCGACGGGCGTTTTCGCATCGTGGTGTACGCGCTCTTCTATACATTATATACGGTATCGTTTTCATTCTAACCGCCTTGAGCTCCCTCGACTGTTCGAACGCAATTCCCTCTTTCTTGTGTGTTACGAACGGCGACGAAATAAGATACCTACCGTTCTATTTCTCCAGCTTTTCCATCATGGTTCGCCTTTCCTACGGAGACCAGTCCCATCTGAGCGTAGCTTACGTCTCGTTCTTCAATCTGCGGACTATGCGAGAGTGCACGACAAAACTCCAATTACTATTACGAATATAGAAATCTTGATACTCAATTGCTAATAAGTGATCGCTTCCGGCAATTTAACGGCGCAATCCTGTCACGGCTCTTTACAGTCCTCCGAGCGCAGCCTCAATCGCGAAGAATACAGGAGCTGAAGACGGTTTCTCCTCGAACCGACCCCTGCCCATGAATTTCCAGATACGAACCAGATCTTTGAGGAAACGAACTCTTCTCGTTTGGCCTTGAAGCCCAAGGACCTTCTCGTTCTCAAGGATTCGCGGCTCACGTAGAAACCATTAACCTGCTGCCGCAAGTGCGAACATCGGGAAATTCAGTTATGGAAGATGGTCGGTGTAGGGATCGCCGTAACGAGCTCTCGGGGTCCAATGAATACAGCAGGCAGGATTTGTCCGGATAGCAAAAGTCTGAAGTTGAGGAAGGAAAAACGCGTCGGACGTGAGGATGGTTCGATGGTCCGGGATGGCGTACGGACCAGGGAGAATGCCGGAGAGAATCGCACAGACATGGAAAAGGATAGCTCGGATCGAAAGCAACGGAAGAGATTCTCGTGGTATGAAAAGAACAGAAAGGGGGAAGATGAGGTGGTTCGTTGGTCCGCCCTCGGCGTCCCACTCTTTTCTCTTCGATCTCTCTCGATCTCCGGAGTCGTCTCGTTCATCCGTAAAATATACAGCACCCGACACGAAACTCCATAGTTAATTCTGGTGTAGGCATTGCGTCGTACGACTCCGAGTACCGACGCACACCGGTTTTTCCTGGGGACGAGTCTGGGGGGTTGCGGGAGGTGGAGAAAAAAAGACGAGGGATTACGAGGATGAAGAGTGCAGCACCGAGATCGGTAATGACGCGACCAATCTACCGCCATTATTGTACGAGCTCCGTACCTACGTTGGTTGTACACCCCATGGGGAACGCTGGGGATGCGTGTCGATCCTCACGCTTCTAAACCACCTTCACGCGCCATTGAATGCCCCCGAGAGATAGCGAGCCCTATCACGGCCCGTTAAATTGTTTTCGAATGTGGTATAACACACCCGGCGAGATACAACCGCAACACGATCAACTCGGACCACACAGTTGTCGGCCGTCCACTTATCCCTCGCCGTACGACGCGGAAAAAAAAAACAACGCCAGCCGCAGACCGTAGCGATCCGGACGGTTTTTCATTTTTCACGATGGGGCAAAATTCGCTGAATGAAATCTGCGGCTTTTCTTGATGATCCTCGATGATTCAATTGATCGCGGATGGGCAGTGATTCGAGACTGGACGGACGAGTCTTGGATGGAAATTGAGGAGATTACGTTGGATGGGAGGTTTACATTGTTTCGCTCTGTTTGGGTTCGATGGATCGATACTCGTGTGGATCTGTACGGTTCTAGATTTGCGCAGCAACGTACTTAACTTTGTTCGTCCTTGGAGGATTTCAGGATCGTTTTGAGCAAGCGCGATTGCCTGGAGAAAAAAAATTTGATTCGGATCTGTTCGTTCTCGAAATCTGATAAACTCGGAGGAGTTCGATGTTCCTCCGAAAAGTTGAATCCCTCAGTTATCGAAAAGAGATACCTACCATCAGAGATTGAAAAAAATCCGAGTCCGAGTCATCGATTCCTCGAAAAGAAAGTTATACTTTCCAACAGTTAGGAAAAAGGAATAATCAGTTTCGAGGATAATTTCTCGCAATAATGGTTTACCGAATGAGCGCACAGTGTCATTCTTGACACGCTCGTTAAAGTCGACTCTCTGGATCTCTCGTAACGAAAGATTACCTAGCTGCAACGCAAAATTGCATACGTAATTCGAATAATAATAATCCGTTGAGAAATAAAAGATGCGAGGAGCCGGGAGCTCCTCCCGTAGCGGCGATTTAGAGGCAATTTAACGGGGAAAGCCGAAGGGGCCAATCACTACGCGTCTTCGCAGAGTCCGGGTGTTCCCCGCTCAGTCTCCGGAGAAGAGCCAACATTTTCTTGGGCCGTTGGCGTTCTTTAAATTGCTTGGTGTGTATATGAGGTATAAAAGCGCTTATCGGCCCTTTCGAAATCATACGAATCCTCAACTCCGGACGTTTGGGTTCGATCGAACAAAGAAGACTGGCAACCCCTATCAGTCATCTCATTCATCCTCGTCGCTAATTATTTTACGACGAGGGGCGATTACGCAATCGTCAAATCGATCCCAAAGTTTCATGGGTGGCTCTCGATTTTTCCTGAGCTCTTGTATCTCTTTTTTTCGTAGTCAATCGCATAGCGTTGAAGCAGTAATACCGCGAGGAGCGTACCGTACGAGCACAAACACCAGACGAACCACCAGAATGGAGAAAAGCCATCGCGCTGGAAAATCCTTTTCCATCGTAGGTGAAAGCGTCCGGTGTGTAAGCAATATCGAAGACGTTCAGCCAGCGGAGAATCGGGAGTTGGCGACCACAGGAATGGGTTCGCGTACCCCCGAGGCTGCATCACCGAGGACTCGAATTCCCTCGAGGACTCGTACCTACCTACCGTCGAGAATGTCGATACGGTATCTTCAGCCAGCTCGCAACATCCTTTCCTACTTTTTTTTCATCATATTTCCTTTTCACGGTTATTCCTCATCGTGTTCTTCGTATTTCCTTCTTTTTCCGAAGATCCTCGTCTTCCTTTGTTTTTCGCTCTACTTCGACTCTTTTTCCTCATCTTTTCGCTTATTTTTGGCGATCCTCTTCTTCCTCCTTGTCATGTTTTTTTTCTACTATTTGTAACGCTTCTTTGGCTTCGTGCTATCTTTGGTGGGTTTACCTCCTACGATTCTGTATGATTCGGTCTTTTTTCTTTCTTGACGACGTTTCACCTTGGAACGTCTTATTATTCCATTTTGACACGACTTCGACAGATCGCGGCGTCTTTTCGGGTTTTTATCTTCGGGAATCAGTGAGGCTACCTTATCTTGACTTTTGGCTCATCTTTACCACGTTCTTCTCTTCCTACTGGATAATTCTGATCTTGAGATCGCTTCTTGTTCTCTCCCCGTTGTAATTCTTCGGCTTCTCCCCCTCAATGTCATCATCTCTTTCTTCCTTCGTGCCTTCTGGCTCTAATAAAGATCTTTCCCTTCGTCCACTCTTTTGTTGGCTATTTTCCCGAGTCCTGTTTCCTCAATCACTTTTCCTTCGTCTTCTTCTAGACTTTTTCTACGTGCCTTTCATTTTGTCGTTTTTCTTTGCCTCTTTTTTTCTCGTCTTTTTCTTTTTCTTTATGGTTTTCCTCTTTTTTATTCTGCTTCTCCGTCCCTCTTCCTCTTCATGTTCCGTTTCTGGTTCTTTTCTCGCTCTCTCTTTCTTCCTCCCCTCCTTCGTCTGCTTCGTTTCGTCTTGGTGAAAGATCCTTGAAGGTGTGGCCGAGAAGAACGCCGGGCAGTTACCACGGTCACCACTTCCACGCGATACAAAGATCTCCCATCTCCGAGATCGATATCGTCCGCGGAGAACTCGCCGCCTCGTATTTTACATAACGCATCCTTTTTATGGGCCTCTTACGTTAAATGCGACGCGCTACCCTTACGTATGGAAAAAGCCTGGATCATTCCCGATCGGTACCTCACCGAGGTCGAAACTATTTCTCACGAGGATTGCTCGCGCGAACCTGGATTGAGTCGTAACGTGGACTTGGGTTCGTATAAAAGACGCGGTTGCGCTTCTGCGTCCATCGGAATTCGGTTCATTTGCATATTCGGAATGGTCAATTTTCATCATTTTTTTCTGATGGAATTATTGGCAAGGCGAGCGAGGGATTTTTCAGAAAATTGATAGCCAGTATTCCGAGGTTTCAGGTCTTTTTCTTTGAAAAAAATGTTACTGTTATTCGAACAATGCGCAACAGGGAATTTGGATTATGATTTAATTATCTTTTTCTCCTAAGAGTATTTGGCCAGAGGGAGTAGGATTTTACACGCGACTGACCGAGTCTAAATTTGTTATTCATTGAAAAATGTAGAGGTAAATAAATACGGACGATTGTGGTGACTGGGATCATCCGAATAAAAAAATAAAAATTGTACTTTCGGCGCAACGATAAAACATTCCGATCACCGAATACGTTTCACAAATTTCGACGAGTACGATAATTCCAGGTTTTCGAAAAAATATCAAATTTGGTATGAATATTCAATATTTAATTTTAATTAACGAGCATCATCCTCATCAGCTAATACATCGGTCTCTCATGCTGACGCAATTTATCGGTGATACGGGTTGATCGAGTTTAAAATTGACACGTAGATATCGAAATATATGGGTCAGCATTGACGACTAGTATCAAATCGCGTTTGCATTTATGCCGATTTCGATGATACCGAGTCCTGGGGAAAAAGTCCTCGTTGAGGTTCGCGTGTACGGTCAGTAGAGAGCGAGCCTCGTCGATATTATAGGGCTGACAATTGATACCCATGAGACGTATTTTGTCATGTACGAGTCCCGTTGGCCCCAGGGGCGAGCGATATTGCACGATTCTTCCATTCTCCCGATTCTAAATCGATATATAGTAATAGGTGCCGTCAATGTCGCTGTACAAATAAAGGACTGCGTTGGGTTCCATTTCTTTCGGATCACTCGTCCAATACGTCAAATACGCAATGGCCACAGTCGCTTTCTATGCAGCTCGCGGTATACGCGCTCGACCGGATATTACAGGCAATCGAAAAATATCGTACGCGATAGATCCGGGCCTTGCGCTGAATTTCCACTCTCCGCAAATAAATATTCGCCAAAGGAATTACGAAAGGGATCAAGAGTGGAGTGTATCCGATTATGAAGATTCCATCATTGCGCTGATGATGGAAGTCTTTTTGCTTTCCGTTTTACGAAAATTAAACGTCGTTTCTCGTCTCTAATTTCCATGGAAACGTCTCCGCATCAGACGTCACGGCTCGAGTCGTTTCGCGGTTCAAGATGAATCGTTTAATTATCGTTGCTGCAGTCTTTGTAACGATTGGAGGCTACAGGTATTGATCGAACCAGTATCGAGCCTGGTTACAGTAAAACTTCGAAGTGACGCGTCACGAGCTCTCTCCCCGTCCCTGGAAACGCGTACTACGATCGAGCACGATGCGCCCGTGTACATGCAACCCTCGTGTGCTTATCTCTCGACCTACATACCGCTACGGTCTATAACCCATCCTGAACTTGCCATATTTGGTCCGTTTACTTTGGAGGGTTTCCAATGTTAGTGCATCAACGAAGAGCCAACGTTTCCATGCAGTTTCATTGAGCCATCCGTTGATGGAGCTGCGAGCTGGCAATCTTGCGACCCTTCATCTAGTCCCAACGTGTCGAATATGCAAGGCTCCAGGTCTCCAAAAAAAAAAACGATCCATACTTTCATCGAGTTTGTTGGAAAAAGGGCTAATCCAAATTATAGATTGTCAAACCTCGATCAGACATCGCTTGAGATTTTGAGATGGGCGTTTTTCAGATACGACGACCATTGCCTTTTTAGGAATTCTCTAATACGGATTTCAGAAATTTATGTTTGAACGACGCTTCGTATTCGTGTTTCGTAAAGTGCCCTATCGGGTGTTGTATACCTTGATAAAGTTGCTGGAATCAAATGTTTTCTTTTCTTTGATTTTGAACACGAAAATGGGTTTTTTGGAAGCGAAAGCTGGGTTGCGTTCAAGCTCATCTTCATCAGGCATCGTCTTCAGCGCTTCACTCGACTCTTATAAAAACCAGGTGATTATGATGGCACCAGCGTCCAACTCGAGAATGATCGAACGTGTCATAATTGCGTAGCCGCTTAGCGAGGCTTCTCCTAGGAAAAATAATGCCACGATAATTACTCAATGAAACGAACTACCGCGTGCGTTGCGGTAATAACGTGACGAGCTAATAAGCTCTTATCCGTGAGGCTCGGGATGCCGTGCAGGATTACGAGACCTCGAGAATACGCGGTCCCGCGTATGAGCTTCGAGCGAAAGAAAGTCCGCGCGCGCGCGCTTACCAGTGGGTCGATAGGGTGGAGAGTACATTAATTATCAAGTGGCTTACTAATCACTCTCCTTCATGACTCGCTCATACGCCTCGCAATCTCTCCACTCGTTATTCACTCATCTGTTTGCCTCTCCCCTCACCCAATAATCCCACTCTTGCGTTCGTAACAATACCAGTAAACGCCACTCATCGTGATCCACTTCCAATCCGGGTGAGTTTTTACCCCGGTAGAAAAAAAAGGTCACATCTTTTTTTAACTGAAATTTATTTATACTTGAAACGAATAATAGTAACCATTTATTTTTAAACAACAACGAACAAAAAAGTATCACTTACTTTCGAATAAAGATCGGTCGTATGAAAAATATGATATTTTCGTTTCAAATAAGTCTCACTAACTTCTCCACGAGGATTCCGAAATGATAGTATCCCTATTTTTCGAATAAATATAAAATCTGAATAAAATAAATACAATTCGAAGAAATAGAAGAAACGTGGCCAAGTTTTGGGTAGCCAGTCGAATCAGTAATCCCCAACACTCGTTATCCAACATCATCTGGTAAAATCAGTCATCGATCGATCAGTGGTTATCCCCGGATCGTTTTCCGATAGGATCGGACGTGGTCGAGCCACCGTGTGGACAAACACGAGGAGGAGGCCAAGAGCCAGCCGCATCAGCAGCATCGCGTTAAGCGTGGAGATAAGCAATGAGAAAGGCAGGAGTAAGAAAGGGATGAAAAAGGAAAGGAAAAAAGGAGGAAGGGAAGAGAAGGAAAGGAAGGAGGGAAGGTAAGAGCCCTATGCGTGTAATGCACAAGAGCGATGGGAGCACGCAGAGGGGCGGCCAGGCGGGAGAGTAACGAACCGGCAAGGTCGACTGCGGTGAGCCAATGTCTCGTCCTCGAGCATTCTTCCCACCACTACTGCTTACTATTACCACCGCAACTATTACAAAGTACTAGGTACAGGACAGAGAATAAACCTGATAGGGTGGCTCTGCAGGGACGAGATACGATCCTGAGAATGTCAGTTAAGGCCATTGTGCCGAGATGCACCGCGTCTTTTCCCCTACCACCCCCGCTTGCCTTCTCGCCCCTTCTTCAATCCTCCGTCCGGCAGTTACAACAAAAGCGAACCATTTTTTTCCTCGCCATCCGAAAAACCCGCATTGAGAAATCCTGAGCCATCGATGCTTCCTCGGCAAAGGCACATCTTCCCGTTTTCCACGTTCATCTCTCATTCCACAGCGATAATTTCCTACCTCCGTTCAGAAAAATCCATCCTCTTGCTTCATCCTCCAAACGCAATTATTTCAGCCGCGAGGAAATGAAAGTGTTCGAGAAAAAAAGAACACGTTGGAATTTGTGCGCTTTGCACGCACGTGGAAAAACACGGATGATGTTTCGGGCGATTTCAGGGTTCGAGGAAAATAGGGGAATTTGAAAATTTTTAATGAGGGTGTCTGCTAAGCTCCATTGGGTAGAAAAAACAAATTTTTGGTTTTGAACGCACGATGGAATTTCTTTTTGTACAGGTATGACGAAATCGATAGATTTCGGAACAGGAAATAGTAAAGAACCGTGCAGCCTTGGGCTACGTGACTAGTCCTCATCGTTGTCAAATTCATCTTTGACAGATGCCAATCGAAAAAGCTGAATTTCTTTGTTTATCGATCCTAATTATTGCAGCATCGAGCAAGGTTGGATCGAAGCCCATGGGGTCGAGCTCATCAGGATTTCTCGAGCTCTATCAGCACCGACATCTTCTCGAGTCACAGATTCAATCGTTCCTCAAGCTCTCCCTCCGAACGTACGTTTCACCGTTCGTACTCGACTTATCAATAAATCACATTTCAGTTAAAGACGTAGCTCGGATTCTCGGGCACGTAGTTTAACGAAATAAAAGCCACCAGGCTTATCCGAACTCTTCGCATACTCGATTAGCTGGCTGAACTTGGCGGTAACTCGATCCAAAGCTCTCCGATTCTCGGTAAGACCACTTTGCTACGCCCGCGTTTCACTTGTTCGTTTCGATCAACCCGATTTCCTAACCTCGAAGGGAACCTCGTCTTGGCGCACAGCTAGGCCACCTATCCGGCCAAAGAATGCAGATGCGATCTCCACCACCGGACTCCCGATCTGACCGCGTACATACCTCACGTACGTATTACCTTCGCGTTAGAAATTTCCTGGTTATCACAGTGGTAAAACCAGTTCGAGTCATTTTCTCGCCCGCGATGTCGAACGACTGCTGGACCTGATACGGACACGGCCTCGGCTCGTTTCAACCGATCTGGATAATCGAATCACTTATCGAGTTACCGTGGAAAAAAACTGGTCTATCATCCTCGATCGTTTGGTCGATCGTCTGGATCACGGTGGCGTTTCTTCGCGTATCACGCTTCACTCCACGCATCATTTTTCGAAAGCTCGATCAATCCCGCAACACGGGCTTCAAGTATGCCAAAGTGCAACGTGTTTTTTTTTATCACTTTCCTACTTTCATTATTATCGAGAACCTTGTTTCAGAGTCGTTGTAGCTTATCAACTACGAGTCCTATGAAACAGACACTACATAGATGGCTACTGCGAAAGAAATTTGGATGAAGGAACAGCAAACGCTAATTATCTTATATTAAATATAAGAAAAAGAAAAACTAATTATCGCCCAAATTACTCTTTCTCTCCTCGAGCTCCCTCTTTTACCTCCCACTACTGTCTCCACTCCAGTGCTAATTCTGTCAAACCCAAACATTGACGACACTCGTCCATCGCTAATTTACCGACGATGGATCGTCCACCGCACATTCGCTCGGATCATTCGCACGAGCGAAGCTCCGATCCCTACCGGTCGGACATTCGTGGGTTGGTTGTCACCAATCGTATTGTCTACCCGATGAATTCCAACTAACGGCGCGACGATTTCACCGTCACAACGACCCAGTAGAAAAAGGCTTTCGAGGGCAGACACGCTCCACACGATTTTCCGTGGTTTTTTTTTTTACCTCGCCGGAAACATTCGCACCGTTGTCCAGTAGCATTCTCGTTTGTTATAGCTTTGAACGCTCGTGGAAGCACCGGACCGATTTTCCAACGGACGTGACGAAAGAGAGTGAGAGAACGATGGATAGGGGGGTACGACCAGGCGTTAAAATCGGTCGAGAACCGGATAGAGAACGGAACTGGAGGCCGAGAATGGCACCCGATAATTACGTTGCGGCTGTTTGTTTTAGCCGTAATAATAGCCCGTAGCCCATCTATCCGGAGGACCACGTACAAACTACGATGCTACATATCCGTTTCTCTTAGCCATCGAGGCTCGTTTGGCGATGTTGGTACGCTAGGCCTCACGATAATCGTACATCTTCTTTTCGAGTTTCCACCGTGTACGGAGTCGCACAATGCTTTTGTAAAGCGTCGAATATGAAAATCGTAGATATTAGAACGATTTTGAAGGGTCCTGTAGATATAATCGAAAAGCTTGCAGGTATATTCTATGCCAAATATAATCACATACCTGGAATTTTTTTCAAGAGTTAAACTTCAGGTTTACATAAGAAAAAAAAATTATTACAGCAAGGTCAGATTTTAAGTACAATAAAAAAGTTTAATTAAAATTAGATTCAGTTTTCACACCTCGCAACCTCATTTTTTTCAACTGAAAGAAATCCTCACTTTGCGGGATAATCTTTCCTAAAAATAATTGTCTCCTATCAATCAAATTTCTATGAACCAACTAAATATTTATTTGCACAATCTTTTTGATCATTTTTTTTACAAATAAAAATTCTGTTTTTTATTTTTCGTTGCGTTTTTCTAATATATTAAAAAAAAAATTTTTTTTTTCGAGGATTATTTGAAAAAGACGAGTGTTTTGAATAATCACTGTACATACAGGTACGATTAAAAGAATGATGAACTTTTACGATACTTGGCTATGACGAATGAAATATACGAGTGCCTAGAAAAATTGATTCGCTATTGTACGGACACGGGCAAGCCGGTGGAACTTGATCGGCATTACACACGTCGACGCGGTGCACCCAACTTCGCACACACAATCTACCTTTATTACGTTGGATAAGTATACGGGTCGATTCCCCATTGTTCGTAATTGGTCGTAACGATCCGGTCGTGGCCCGTGGTATACGTCGCACGCGCGTGTCTCTCTCCGATGGAACGTGCCAGCCTCCTCAATCTCCCACTCCCTCTCTCTCTCTTACTCTCTCTATCTTTTCCTCCATGCGTTCTTCCTCCGCTTTCACTGTCTCTTTTTTTTCTTCGATTATGGTTTCTACCTTCGCTCGATTTTCCTTTTCTTCTCTTTTATGAAAATCACTCAAATATTTTAAACCCAAACAAAAATTTATCAGTTTGAAAAAACGGCTGTCGATTTTGATAACACAAGGGAACGAATAAAAAAAAAAACGTTAAAAAAAATGAAATTGTTGGAACGGTGCAAACTTGAAATTTTATTGGTTTTTTTTATTTTATTGGTTATTTTCTCACGAATTCTCTCTTGACCCAACCTCAAAATTTTTCACGAGCGGTTAAAAATTCACGTGGCGTTTAATTGTGTATTATTCCCGCAACTCACGGCAAATGAATTCATCGATAAGACTGATCGTAACCGTTGGCAATAAAACGTGTCGGAGCAACTCGATTTCTCGGGGGGTACGATTCAGGCGTAGCAAATATTGTACGTCACTAGCCTGTCCCTCTTTCGTTCGTCCGTCCGTTGGTTCGTTGGTAGATGCACCTCGGTGAAGAATTTATCGTGAGGGCGATCGATATTAGCAGGGGATGGGATGGAAGGCTGGGGGCGTTCGGGGGCGCTCGGGAATCGAAGCAAGGAGGGCGAAGGGAAGCTGGGAGGGTGAAGGATGAGGCCTGAAGGACGAAAAGACAATCGCGATGTGGGAGCCTGCGTCGATCTCCCGTCACTCGCGACATGCAACATTGAGCACTCCCGCAGCGCTAGCGCACGCCGTACACTTCAGTGCCCCCCCCCCCCCCTCCCGTGTGTTTCTTCCTTTCTTTCGCCTTGCAACGAACCTGATTACCCGAGCGATGCATATTGACGTCGATAACGACGTGGCCGACTACGAGCCAATTTGTTGATGCAGCCAATATTCTTCATGGTAAAACAAAAAAAAAAAGACAAAGAAAGGCTGACTTTCCGAGGCAGAAACTAGAGGATCTTCAGGGGTAACCCCAGCCCGAAAAGCCTTCTTCTTCAGGGTTCAATTGTTTCAAACTCAGACGAGAAAACGTTACACCAGAGAAACTCAAAGGCTGGATTTAAAAGAAAATGATTTTTCCTAAACCTGATTGTTTTCTAATTTATTTATTCTCGTCTAATTCTTCATTCGAAACTATGAATTTTAAGTACAATAAAAACGTACGAATGAATAATTAATTTGTTTACTTTTTATTTGAATCGACTGTCCGAAAAGAAAGAAAATATGGTGGCCGAATACAGTAATGGAGAGAACAGGAAAACCGAGAGAAAAAGAGGGAGGAGAATGAATCTGAAAATCTCTACCCCATAGATCCTTATTTCTCTATCTCTCGTTATTTATGTACGAGTCTCGGTGGAGGCTCCTCGCGAGAACCCTAGTGCGAACGAAAAACATTAATTGCCGCTGAAAGCCCCCTCGTTCATACGCGCACCCTTCATTATTGATGTAGCATTCTGCACGTAATATATGCAACGCGTGCTAAGCGCAGGAATCTCCGAGTCTTCCATGAAATTTTTAATGAATGGATCTTCATATACAGAGAATAATCCGAGTAATTTGAGCGAGCATATAAAGCTTCGTCCCGTTCCTGCTGGTTGTTCACCACTCGTATCGTGCGTATCCGGTACACGCTCATTGCGGTCAAACAGTTTTAACCTTTCGTACTTAATATTATTCGCGCTCCTAGCAAAGCCAGACCGAGCGAGCGAGGGACCGAGAGAGAGAGTGAAATTTAATAGTGCACCAGGATATAAGAGTCATCGGGTGGAGAATCTCCACAATCTGAAATTACGAACCAAAGAAAAATCAGCGATAGCATAATTCTTACGAGAATAGGAGACTGCGAAAAGGATGATGGGCATTTTGGTATCGGTTGTCACTTGTGTTCAATCAAGATGAATCAAATATCGTTGGATAGCCCTTTTCGAGTGAACAAAAAATTACTGCGACGACCAACTCGTACGAGTTGTCCGTTTCGAACTATACTCTTCGGAAAATATAACATTCTTAGTTCTGATAACAATTCTTTGTTCTGAGAATAAAAATTAAATAATTTTCAAGGCAGGATTACTCTAATCGGACAGTGAATCAGGACTAGCGCATCAGTTATTCTTATTTTATAAAAAATTACTTTTCTAACGATGTTATTTCGATTGGTGCCGATACCGGATTCCATACTTATTCGCCCATCATCCTTTCACTCGAGGATCAAAAAATAAATCGATCGATAAATCGATAAATAAAATAAACAAACTTTAATCAGTCGATATATTCGATCCGTTACAAAAAATGATACAAAGCAACAAATTGTTAGTTTGTTTACTCCCTGAGGAAGAAACTATGTTGGTCGTTTCCTACGAGCTCCGTATCGGATACAATTTGGAAGCTTCCTCGAGCGCCCTTTTAATCATCTCAGCCGCCCTTCCAGACGTCGTGTTCTCGCTCGTATTGTTCCTACGTATATATCGCGAGTCAATTATGCCGAGCAGTTGGAACTTGCACAGCGGGTCCTGTGGATCGTGTGCTATCCTCTCTAATTCGTTGATCGCGTGCTATACCATCGGGTACACAGCCGACTGAGTTCCCTCGAACCATCCACGGTTATACGGGACATCGTATTCAAATGTAACTACGCGCTGCCAGTGACGGCGTAATATATAAACCTGTTATATGGAAATAGATGCATGTTTTTACCACTGCACTCTCCCCTGACCGCCGCCCTCGCTACCTATCTTGTAAATTCTCCCGCTTAAACACCCTCTCCTCCACATCCCACCATCAAACTCAACCCTCCTCCTCTGTGTTTTTCTCCTCTGCAACCTCTCCTCTTTCCACCACTTTGCGACCAAACATCCGCGTCGAACCGACACTATCAGCGCGCCCTCGTGGCTTATCATTCTCGACGTTATCAAAAACTATCCCAACTCTACAGGATTAACCCTTTTTTTTTTCGATTCCTTTTTTATGGTTGTACAAAATCGATTTTTCCAAATTTGTACGCTTCAATGGTAATTTTCCGAATCATTTCCCGAGCAATTCGAACAATGTTATGGAAAGTGATATCGCTAATTGGAGGCAATACTCTCTGTATGGCCTCATCGATCAAAGCTCTCGTCTCGTCGACTCATTTTTTTTTTTTATGTTCCATTAACTTTACAGTCATGAAAACACGTTTGATTCGTTCGATGAATAGGACCACCCGATTACTGGATATTTCCGAACGCTTTTATAATTTCGATACACCGAGGTGACGATCTCTCCTCCCGTAATTACCTTGATAACAGACGAGCACAAAATGAGATTGCATCGAGGGCTTCTCGCTTTGCAAACTTCACCCGTTAACACCATAATTAATCAGTCCTCCCTTCCACTTTCCTATTTTTCATTGATTCAGCCCTTCGTTTCGAAAGAATGTAATTCCAATTGGTGGGTCTGACGATGGCCAAGTGCATACAGGTACCGATAAATTGCAATAAAAATTCTGATATTTTTCTGCCTCGCGTTCGTGGCTTTTTTCACTGAGATTTTTTTTTTTTAAAAGGTAGAAAGTCTTTTATTATCAACTAGGAACGAATTCACGGAATGTTTTATCGAGAGATGCAACATTTCGTTTACTCGCTCTTGTCACAAATGTCAGTCTTTTTTCGACTTTTCTCCTCGAGGCCTCCCGCCCCAAAAATTTCTCGCTCTCTTTGCAACCAAGCAGGAATTGATCCAATTCGACTCGAAAAAAAGCCAAAGGGATATATTTATTTAGCAATCTATGCATTTATACGTAAATAATAGTACGCACGAGAATAAAAAAGAAAATAAATGAAGGAGGCGAAGAGGAAGCGGGATGATTAAAAGGCCAGGACTCGAAGCGAGCACTCACGAATAGCGTGTTCGTTAATGTAATGCCGGTGAATGAAAATATTCGATATTTTCAGCGCCTAAGGGGGGGATAATATAATCGCGTCGAATTATAGCCCGTGCATGAGGTTCGACGAGCGCGGAATTTTATTTCTGTATACCCGGGGAGTCCCGCGATTCTCACAGCCCTCTCGCGAGGATACACGCCGCGGCCTCGACAATACCATATGACGTTCTATACACGCGGCAACCTACCTGGATTCTATATGGAGGGTATCCCTTGGTACCGCTATGTCCGACCCAGAGCAAAGAGCCTCGCTAATTACGGAATGAATTTCCCTCTCGCGGCTCTTTCCCTCTTCCTCTCTCTCTCTCTCTCTCTCTCTCTCTCTCTCTCTCTCTCTCTCTCTCTCGCTCTCCTCGTCCTTTCGTAATCCATTAGAGAAAAAGAGAGAAGGTTCCCCTTTCCTCTCTCGAAAAAGCGAGAGACACGTTACGAGAGAGATCGATGGATATTGTTTATTAATGGTATTTATCATGTCCCGATAAGCTCGCCAACGAATATACGGGTAAAGCCGTGGGTGAAATAAGATAAAAATCACTCAGGAATTTACACAAAGCTCGATCTGAATAATACAATCGGAGAGCCACAGATTTCTCGGACCTTCTTGTTTAATCCAGTATTCAAACCAAATTGAATATTTCAACCATTCTGCGTATTTGAACCGGGCTAAGTATACCTAAAGTAGTAGATAAAATGGCACTAAATATTTATAAAAATATACCGAAAGTTCCCGATTTAAAAATGCATGGACAAACACGAAAAAAGGAATTAACGATAAAAAAAATATTAATAGAAAAATTAAGATGTGGTGAAACGAAGCGTAATGACAATTTTTTAAAATTGAGCGAAGGAGAAAAAAACGATAACAAATTGAAACGCTCAGTAGAAAATTCATATAAACGTCAGTGAAATTATAGACCCAAGGTTTGGCTTGATAAGTCGCGGAAAATAAGACGCAAAGAGAATAATATCAACGAACATTCAAGCATACTGAGGCGAGACGCGAGGGTACGAAATAAATGAGGAAATGCCATTATTTCTGATGATAATAATCAAGGACTCGTTGAGAGTGAAGCAATCTCTTTGAAAATCATGATTTCTCTCATTTTTTTTGTAAAACAATATAACTCAGAATATACAAATATTATGTGTAAAACGATTAATCAGCGTTTCGTTGCTCATATAAAATTTAATAAAAGAACTATTGCATTGCTAAAAAAAATTAAATTAAAAATTCAATTTAACGAAAAAATTTACAAAATATTTTGAAAACGGAATTCAATAATTATCGTTCAAATAAGATCCTAGGGATTATTTACTTTTGTTATTTAACCCTATACTTGGCATAGTGAACTTAAATGCACATTCGGTTCAGATGTTTTTTTCTGACAAATATTATTATCGGATCGTTTATTTTTTCATGCAAACCAAATCGAATATTTGAACCGGGCCAAGTATAAAGTAGTAGATAAAATGGCACAAAATATTTATAAAGATGTACCGAAAGTTTGCGATGTAAAAACGCATCGACAAACACGAAAACTGCAATTAACGAAAAAAAAAAAACAAACGAACGTTTTTGAACCCTAGAAAAAGAAAACTATATCCAATAGTCCAATATCCAAAACTAGGTCCAATAAATATGAAAAAAAAAGCAAAAACATATTTTTTTAAATAAAAATCTCTGCCAAGTATAGGATTAAAATTGAAAAAAAAATAAAATAAAATAAGTCGGTGCCGGATGGTTCTCCCTTAAGATCGAGCAGGCACATCGAGGCGGCGCGAGCTGGTTCCTACTCGTAGCTCCCTTCACCACGAATTCCCTCGGAGGTTCTCTTGGACCCTTCGTGAGCGGACAAACTTTAAGAGTATCGCCGTTTATGGGACGCGTGGGACCGTTACATAGCGTGGTTCGTGGTGCACGCGGTGAGCACACGAACCGTCATACATGACGGGGGTAAAGAGAGGAACGAGGTGGACCCCGTGCATGCGAACCGGACCGAACCTCGGAGACGTCGCTGGCTCCGACGAGGCACGGTCATCCGTGCCCCCCGGGCCACGAGGACCGACAACCAACCAGAGGAGAATACTTTGCAAGAGGGTTAGTGCACCACCGTACCCCGGACCCAGTCTTCCAGGGCAAATTAAAATCCCGTGGCTCCGATCCCGAGATATATATCCCTCGAGCTCGATCTCTCGTCCTGTTATTATATTACGTGTACACCTATACACTGATATATCATCGAGCCGATGTAACTGTATCGAGCGATCGTGCTAATATTAACGTGGGGTAACGTTTCGTGTTTGCAGGCGTCGATGTCAAGGCTAAAACTGTACTGATCAACACCTAAATTCCTATTGCGGATCAAATGTTTTTTAATAATTTTACATTTTTTCAGAGTCAATGTTTTCTCTTTGTTTTCGTTCTTTAGCAATTTTAATATTTTTTATTTGAATTTTGATGTTTTATTTTTTAAAATTCGTATCCGGGTCGTTCTTTAGAATAGTCTGTCCTTCGACTTATTATGGCATCTGTTTGGAGTATTGATATTTACGTTTTTTTTTTAAATTCGTTTCGAATAAATGTCCATATTTTATTATCTATTAATATTATGTAATTTTTCATTTTGTCTAACCAGCATATTTTATACGGTTGTTTTCCGTAGAAATGCCGTGACAGAGTGGTCAACCGAAACGTGGTCTCCACAGAAAAAGGCTGTCACACTATTTTTCCAAAAACCGACGTTAAAAAAGAATTTTTCCTAGCCGGAAAGGAAACTTTAATTAGTCCTAATGAAAACACAGAAGCAACAGTTTTTTTTAATCCCACAGAAGTCGCAATTATGTGTAATTCAAAAACCAAAAAAAAAACACCCATCCTCATTCTGATACTTCCTGATACGTAGAAGAAGAAACTTGCGAATACGAGGAAGGGATAGGTCGAGATACACTTCCTGTGTAATAAGTCGCAGAGAGGTTACCTATACTCCCCCCTGCCTCCATTGCAATCCCCCTTCACCCGCCAACTTCTTCATGTTTTTCCATTCACTCGCGAAGTTTATTATCGTATTATAGTGCGGCGGGTTTCACTTAGCTATTTACTCATACTTAGCTGCGAATATGACCAATCGTTCCGCGCTCACTCCTCGTCATATCCTCGCAGCAATTCCAGTTATGCTTGTATATGCATGATGTTCGCGATACGAGGGTTGCCGAGCCAAGCAGAGAAATCCAGAGAAAACGTAGGGGGGTGAAAGGGAGACAGAAAGCAAAAGTATACACGTAATATGACGCGTAACTCCATGAGCAATGCCCACATTACGCAATCACATATCCATGACGAATAAAGTTCGCGAAAGTAGCAAATATCTGATATTTGCAAAATACACAGGCGAATGTGTGATTGCTTTCGATTGTGGTAAGAGACAGGAAGAGATAAAGATACGAGGAGTGAAGGAGGGAGGGGGAAAGGGAGAGGAGAGACCAATATGAAGACCTCAGCACATCTTGACTTGACGTTGAAACTTTAATGACACGATATTATTTTATCCACCTCTCCAGGAATTCCAGGAAATGGAATACTTGAGAATTATAGTCCTCTGATTATTATTCCATATCGTTGGAGCATGTGCACCTGGCTTGTTTATACACCCACACACAATCGTATCCGCAAACGTATATACGGAAACAGGAATCTTCCAAACTTTTAAAAAAAAATTTTTTATTCAACGTTTTTATTTCTCGAATTTGCCTTTGGTTGGAGTCGAAGGTTTCGACCCACCCAAGAGACCGAGGAACTCCGTTGCGCTAGACCATTCCGACCGCGTAATTCCACCGACGAATTATAAATTTCTCACGCTGACTCTCCCGGACCATTCATAATTGTTTCTTAATTATTATCTCTCCCTCGCATATTCAGATATATTTCTATATATATACGCACATATACAGGGTGTCCCACGTAAGAATTTCATCCGTGAGATGGGTGGTTGGGCTTGAAATTCTAAGTCGATTGATACAAGCATAAATGGTTCCCGGATCAACCCCTTAATTGTTATTAATTTTTATAGGCAGCCAATCAGGCGCGCCCGTTCAGCGGGCTAAGCCTCGAAATAATTATTATATTTAGACGTTTAGTGTCATATCGCAGGTCCATGACGATATATTTTTATACCTTGAAGACAAATCCACAATTTAATTTGCCTTGAACTCTCCATTTCTAGGGGAAAATGTCGAAAAAATATTCTAGAAAGGTTTTTCGCATTTTCCCAGTCTAATTTTGCACTTTTGGTAAAATTTCAGGCATGTTCGTAATCAGCGGAAAATTTCCGATTAAATACATCCTTTTGAGAGTTTAAAAACGGAAAAAAACATTTCTCGTCTTCCCTGGCCACTTTCCCAGAATCTCAGAAATCACGATATTTCAAAAGGTCGTAGAGTAGGCTTCTTCTATGCGAAGGAAATTTATTTGGTGTGTTTGGAAAAGGTTTTTGCCTGACTTAAATAATCGCGTCGGATTCATATCGATATCTCTTATAGTTTCCCCGGAAAGTCCACTTGAAAAATCGGAAAAAAAGAGGCAAAGGGGTATGTATGGAAAAATTGGCAAAAATTGATGGTCCAACTTTGAAATTCTGCCAAAAATCGAAAAATCATC
>JAPYZJ010001537.1:0-52632 GCA_030522765.1 Ophioninae sp. B BG-2022a | reverse complement strand
TACTATTAGCTTCAGTTTCGTTTGTTGAACAAATTTTTACGATTTTTTTTCGCCGAGAAATTTGATTTTTCGTCCGGATAGAAAAATTATTGGATGCCTTATACTTTTGGCCAAGGCTGTACGTATGCTCAGACCAAGCGCGAGATCCCTAGGGTGCACTTAGCGCCCGATTTATTTACCGTTGTATTTATGACGATAATACCGACTGCTGGTAAAACACGAGGGATTTAAGATCCTTCGCTACTGGAGGAAACATTAAAAATCGACAATTCGAAGTAAACACCTTGTTCGTATTATATGATCAAACGTTCAAGGTCGGAACAAGCTGAGGAAAAGTTAGAAATAATGCTGTACCACGTACCAATGATCAATCGTCAACAATTTTTTTAGCCCCTTTGTAACCAACCTAAAAATGAAAGTCAGGGAATGACTCGTCACTTTCATTCTCAAGTGGCTGGTTACTGTGGCGATCCAAAAATATAGATTGGTAAAAAGATTTCGATTTTTATGAATAATCATGATTATTGAAAAATCGTTTGGGGGTCGTTCTTCTTTTTAACCTACAATAAAACGACGTTTTTCTGTTTTTTTTTTTTGGTTTTTGAACTACACATAATTGTGACTTCTGTGGGATTTTTAAAAAAGTTGCTTCTGTGTTTTCATTAGGACTAATTAAAGTTTCCTTTCGGGCTAATAAAAATTCTTTTTTCACGTCGGTTTTTTAAAAAATAGTGTGACATAGTGGCCTTTTTCTGTGGAGACCACATTTCAGTTTACGACTCTGTCACGCCATTCTACGGAAAACAAATGTATAAAATATGCTGGTTAGAGAAAATGAAAAATTACATAATGTTAATAGATAAGAAAATGTGGACGTTTATTCGAAACGAATTAAAAAACCGTAAATATCAATACTCCAACGAGATGCCATAATAAGACGAAGGACAGACTATTGGACTATTGTGTTTTATGCGTTAATAAAGTCGTGTAGCAAATTCCATTACAGAATATTATTAATGAAAGCAAATATAAACAATCTCGTAAAACGTAAAATAATACTTCTATGTTTTTTATGAAAAAAAACTGTATTTTTTTCATAAAAAACATAAAAGTATTATTTTGAAAATATGAAAACTACTTTCGAGAGAAACGACCAGATAGTTAACTATAACACATTATAATTTCAACCATTTTTATCCGAGGGTTTAAAAAAAATGTCGTGAAAAATGATTGTTTTTTATGGATTTTACTTCATTTACACTACGCCCATTTTTCACAATTGTTCTATTATTCAGCACCGTAGAACAGTAATAAAAATGAAAAAAATAACGGTTATTGTTGAAAATTTGTAACAAAAAACTTGTAACAAAAGATAATAAATTCGTCAAAAAAATAAAAAATATTTTTGGATAAAAATGGTTAAAATAATAATGTGTTATAGTTAACTATCTGCAAATGAAATCCTTAACGCTGGACCACTATTTACGCCACACCCTCTATATATATATTATTATACGACAGATTGTGATTTCTATTAATATTATCATAATATTATAATATAATAATGATTTAATTACGTCATAATATTTCGATTATTCATTATATAAGTCATATATATTGTTATTATATTTATATGATAATACAATATAATAATATATTATATATTACTATATTATATTATTATATTGTATTATCATGTAAATATAATAACAATATATATGAATTATATAATGAATAATTGATATGTTATATATAAATATATAAATTTTATAATACGGTAATATATAATATATTATTATATATTACCGTATTATATAATTTATATAAAACAAATAACAATAATAATAATAATAATATTATAATATTTAAAAAATGTTATTATTATGATTATTATTATTATTTGTATTTCTATTATTATACGTACAGATGCACACGTATCTGTACTCTTAGTACAAGAGACGTATCATTATGCTCGATCGTAACGGGCCTCTACACGCGAGAAAGAGAGGGAGCGTCCATTCTCGTAAAAATCTCTCGGAAAGATTTTGAAGAGAGAAACAAGGGAGAATAAGGTATACTGTGATGAGCCAGACGCTGGTGGCTCACGTACGATTTCCTTAAACACACGTAAACACGCGAATACGTATACAGGTCGTTTAAGTAACAACGACCTGGCGCCAGTAACGCGAAGAGAGATTCGCAAATATTTTTCCTCGGGATATATATTCACGACTCTTTGAAACGTGGAAGGATTGAGCTCGCACATCGCATTCTACCTCGACGAGGGAGGGGGAAAAAAAAATGTACTCCTCCACAAGTAAAGAGATATAGGCTTTAAAGAGCCGGGGAGAGGGAGAGAGAAAGAAATATCTGATGAAGGCTGAAACAAGCGTCAACGAGAACAATGCGCCATGCCTCAACGATCCGAGATTCTCGAACGCTTTCTCCACGGACAATCTTTCCCTTAATTGATCTTAAATCACCGATGAATCGAGCAACGTCGTCTCGTACAAGCCACAATCACGTTTTTTTTGTTTTTTTGTTTTTGTTTTTTTTTTTTTGGCTTGCGCTGTCACGCGAAAAATATCGAATGGAAATTTCATTGTTGTACGATTTTTTTCGTTTTTTTATAGGCGTCTGTATGTGTCGAACGTTTATTTTTGCGGAATGAAAATTTCGTGATGGGTTACCCTCGCACATATTTTGCTAATCTACGCGGCCAAAAATATTTATCTTTAATGAAAAGCAAACTTTACTGAATTTTTTTTTTTTACATTTTTCTGGAAAATATTATATATAGTGTATATTTAGTAATAAAACTTTATAAATTACAAAAAATATTATATATAATAGAGTTTTATTTGCAGAATTTTCTATGAAGTTTTTTACAAAACATAAAAAATATTTTTTCCTTTTTTTTCCAAAAAAATATTTTTTGCTTTAGAAAAGAATGAAAACATAAAATAATTTTGGCCGTGTAGATCGTCAAAATACTCGTATGTGCGTCGAAGAAAATCGAACGCGTTCGTCTGTTTTTTTTTTATCGATAACCAAAAATGATTTTTAATAGCATTAATTAATCGATTAATGGATTCTCGGGGGCGGGGGAGAACGTGGTTTTTTAGTCAAAATTGAGTGAAAATCAATCCGATAAAATTGTGTAGAACTCACTGGGAGAGCAATCGCGATGAGTACACAAGTGCATCATGATTACTACGCCAATAAAACGAAGGTAGTTGAAACTCGTCTCTTCGTCGTGGGCGCTTGTTAAATAACGTCGTCGTTTCTCCCTGTATTCTGGCTCTCCCCGTTTAGAATCTTCTCACGATCCAGGAAACGAGAATATGCCTTGGTTCAAGTCCATTCAATGACTTATTCATCAGAGTTGCTCGGCCGATTTACCCGATTACTTTGCATTTTTGGCGACTGTAACTTTTTTTCTTCTTCTTTTTTTAAATTCGTTTGATTAGTCGAAAAATTTGGATTTTTCGGGAAAATTGGATCGATTGAGAATATTTGAGTTATCGAAAAAATAGGTTTGATAAAGAGTATTTGATTGACAGAAAATTTAGATCAATAAAAAAAAGTGATTGAATTAAAAAAATATGATTTAATTGAAGAAATATGATTTAATTGCTAAAATTGAATTGAAGGGTAAGAGATAAACCGAAAAAATTTGATTAGTCAATAAAATTAGATTAACTCGATCGAAAATACTCGATTAATAAAAAAATCGGATTTATCGAAAACATTGGATTCATATAAAAAATTCTGTTGATTAAAAAAACTGTATTAATTTTTTGGTATCGACGACGTTGATTGTGCATCAGGAGGAAACGAAAGCACGCCTTTTTCGGTATTCCCCCCTTCCCCACATTATTTTCGAACGATTTATAAACTGAAGAAAATTTGCCAACCGAACATTCTTCCTCATCATTACCTCATAAAACTCCAAAAAATCAAGCCTATCCAAAAATATATTGAAATTACAATGCCTCCCGATCTGTTTGTTTAATTCGAATTCCAAGCTCGTCTTGATACGTGCGTAGCGGAGATTACAAACGAGAGTACGTGACACGTTGATATCCGTGGGGTACCGAGTGAGTACACGAAGTATGGTCACAGGGTAAAATCGCGCAATCGCTAGAGATACCTCATAAGATAGTGTATACACGTGGACTTCCTCTTAATCCTCGTCGTTTTTTTTTTTTTTTTTTTTAATTCGTGGTTTACCTGCCGTGTACAATACACCCGGGATGATGCTTTCTTGATGATGGTAGTTGTGTTGATGCTGGTGGCGAGCTACGACTAGGACATGGAGAGAGAGAGAATAAGAGAGAGAGAGAGAGGAGAGCATGACCACGAGAGGTCTTATGAACGATTTATGTTCAATTAAAGCGCCTCTCGCAATCTGGACTCTGACGAAGTTGGGGGGGGAATGGGAGCCAAGGGTAGAAATTTTCACCCGGTGAGCTACAAGGTGCCTGGGAAGTTGAGCACGAGTCTTTACATGCTGGAGTATCACGTAAGTACAGCGGAAAGACTTGAGATTATTCTCTCTCTCTCTCTGTCTCTTTTGCTCTCTCTCTCGAGAAAGAGAGAGAAAGAGAAAGAACAGTCGTGGCGGCAGGTGTGCCTCAGGGGGCGGCTGCACGCGCAGATCTTACGGTTGGACCCTTTCGGAGCCTTTCGCGTGAGGTCGTGTCAGAGATAAGAGAGAAAAGCCAGAGCTAGGCAGAGAGAAAGAGAGATGGGTAAGGGGAGGAAGGAAAAAGAGGGAGAGAAAAGATGACGATGCTTGGTTGATCTGCCAGAGGTGCTGGAGGAAAGTATATCTGGTAAACGCTTTGTAAAGACTAGATAAGGGATGGATGCAAGAAAAAAGAAAAGGATGAAAGAAATACCGGAAGTGTTAACGGCGGCTCTAAGAGGTCGAAGAGGTCGATTCGTGGCTGTGACCCACGCCTCCGATCTGCCTGCACTCGTATTTCTTACTTTTTATCTTTTGGTCGTTTTCTCATATCCTTTTCCTTCCATCAAATAGTCTAGAAGTTGCTTACAGCCTTCAAGATTTTTTCTTCATCGAACTATCTGTTCGAAGGAAACGTCAGCAGCCAGTGAACATGAAAAAGTAGCATCTGTCAAAACGCTATGCTGACTTTCTTGATCCGTTAATTGTATTGTTTAGTATCGATCAATTGCTGATAAGAATAAAGCTTCGATAACTTGATGTAAGGACACTTTTTGAAAATTCGAATTTCGTCTTTTAGGCTGCGTTTGGGGCTCAGCGAATATTAATGTAACACGACCATTATGACTGACGAGATTCCAGTATGGGTGACAATTTATCGAAGCCACGTGCGTTCGGCTAATGTTTGTTCAACTATATTGGGCGATCAAGTATGGTCACCGCTCCATCTCTTTTTCTTCACTTCCCCACGAGGACTTCCGGAAGTCGATTCGACTCGGAAGAACATCGGCATATATGGCGTCGAATGAGCTCTTGGTCTATCCGGAAGTCTTTATTTCATCCCCATTTTTGTTTCACCGCATAGGAATGTCGTGTGGAATGAAGACTGGCAGAATTAATCGTCCAATGTCGATCGATAGTTATAGCAAAAGCAGTTAGTGGCACGTTGAAGACACTTCAATGGCAAGTGTTGATTTTATCATCAATCGGAGAAATCAGCTGACCAACTTTTGGGTTTTTGAGTACCAATTCGAAATAAAGATTGCTCGGCTTATGGGCCCCATCAAAATTTGACTAGTTCTTCAATTATGACATTTAAGAGCATGACGAACGTAACCTCACAAATTTTCGAAATCCGTTTTTTCAACGTCAGTTAAATTTACGACGAAAAATCGAGCATAAAAATGTTTTGTCCTTGAAAAATTGCGTTTTAAAAATTTCGACTGTCTCTCTCGCACTCGTGTGTCACGTGGTACGTCTTCGACATGCCCTTAAGAGTCACCAAAAATATTGGGCAAAAGTTCTAGCGAACTATGACAATTCAACATTTAATAAAACATTTTCAATAATTTTTTTCAAAATTACTTTTCAGTTAATAAAAAATGGAAATTTCATTGTTTTTTTTTTTTCATCACGACTCGAATTTTGTTTACTGAACCACGCGAGCATTCGACTTCGAAGATTGTCCAATACGTTTCTAGAAATTCTCACGCAATTGCCTATAAGTACGATACAAGTTGATACGTAGGCACGTATGTGGCTTTTCCTCTTCTGCGCGGGAGCTACAATGTAACGCTTCACGGTAATCCATCCCACGCTAATCTCGCGATCGTAAAACTGGCCCTTAACGAGGGATCGTATCTCATACACACTACATGGATTACGCCCCAGACCCGATCATATACACGAGACTTTGCTCATGAATTCTATTCCGGTCGAAAGTAAAATAATCATGGAAAATTGTTAGCATCCTGACCGTAAACTCTAACGTGAAGAATTCGGAGCTCTAAAAGATTTTTTTTCAAGTTAAAAGATTCAACTTTTAACTAAAATTTTGTAAGTAAAAGTTTTTTTTTAGTTAAAAGATTCAACTTTTAACTAAAATTTTGTAAAAGTTTTTTTTTAGTTAAAAGATTCAACTTTTAACTAAAATTTTGTATATTTTTTTTAGCTTCGAGAAAGTGATGGGAATTATATAACCATAATGATGAGATTTCGTTTAAAATGAGGTTTTTCTGTTTTCGAAAGTTGCAAATTTTGCAGTTTTCTTGATTTCCAAAATAATAATCTGATAAAATGTATTTGTGTCGTTCTTCTTTTTAAACTACAATAGTCTGTCCTTCGTCTTTCCTTCGTCTTATTATGGCATCTCGTTGGAGTATTGATATTTACGGTTTTTTAATTCGTTTCGAATAAACGTCCATATTTTCTTATCTATGAATATTATCTAATTTTTCATTTTCTCTAACCAGCATATTTTATACGTTTTTTTTCCGTGGAGTGCCGTGACAGAGTGGTAAACAGAGTGGTCTCTACAGAAAAAGGCCACTCTGTTACACTATTTTAAAAAAAACCGACGTTAAAAAAGAATTTTTATTAGCCGGAAAGGAAACTTTAATTAGTCCTAATGAAAACACAGAAGCAACATTCTTTTTTTAATCCCACAGAAGTCACAATTATTTATAGTTCAAAAACCAAAAAAGCAGAAAAACGTCGTTTTATTGTAGGTTAAAAATTAGAAAAGAACGACCCATAAAATAATGCTGATAAAAGAATTTTTATTAGCCAGAAAGGAACCTTTAATTAGTCCTTTTTTTTTAATCCCACAGAAGTCACAATTATGTGTAGTTCAAAAACAAAAAAAAAACAGAAAAACGTCGTTTTATTGTAGATTAAAAATTAAAAAAAAACGACCCATTTTCGTAAACAATAGTCGAGGAAGGAGAGAAAGACATCGCAAAAAACAGAGGCAGTTGGATTTTAAATATCTTTCCTAGACATTCGTGCAAAGTGATGTCTCTTCGAATATAATCGTGGCTGATGGTCGAGAAGGAAAAATGAGCAGAAAACATTGCTGTGCAAAACGGAAAAAAAGAATATATATATATATATATATATATATATATATATATCCATATATAATTATGCGTTCTGTAAAGTGGAGGCGAGACGTGCACACGGTGATTTTTGCAGCCTGAAGGGAGCCGAGTTATCATCCGAACGCCGGGGCGCCAAAGCTCTCTGGTGCAGGAGCAAAGGAAAAGAGTGAGACAAAAAATGAAAAGATCTCCGTTGGAGTCTCCACACGTATGCTCAAATACTCGTGTATCTTCTTTGAGTACGTATTCGCATAATGATTCGCAGGACCACGAGGGATGCCCCGGAACCCCGGAATCAAGAAAGAGAAAAAATTCTCGCATGTGCAAACAAACTTGCGTGTATTATGTTCTTATTTTGGAATCCGTTGAGAAAACAAAAGAAAGTGAAGTGATTAGCGGCGATTTCAAAAATATTTCCCACGGCAACAGTGAACTGAAATATTCCATTGATTGTGGAGACTCTTATCAATGAACGAGGATATTCTAAGAATTTTAATATCAATACGACATTTTTTATGAATTTATTTAGTATATAAATTATTTTATATTTATAGTAACAATAAAATAGTATAATGTAATAAAAAGTATTTATAGTAAGAAATAAATAAAAATTTGATTAACTGATTTATAATAAAAAAAGATGGATCTGTAAATGATTTTTAAAATGATCGGTTTATCAATGAATGCCATTGTTGATAAAAATCACTACAATTAAGGTTGCTGCGAGCATTTCGAAAAATCGCTCGAGGCTATTAAAATTGAAGCGAAAGCTCCAACGTCTGATGTGGTAATTGCAGATTAAAGGTAAACTTATGATTAAAACGATGTAATTGATAATCAAATTTTCAATGGGCTTTTTTTAAACGTGTGTTTTTCACAATGCTCCACACGATTTATCGACTTATAATGAACGAGTAGTATTGTAGTATTTGGTCAAGACTAAAATGCTATTACCAAATTTACCGAAGATTTTCGTATTAACAGTTTCGTTAATTCGTTATTAAAAATAATAACGTCATACCACCTCGAAAAGAAAAAAAATATTAAAACCATTTTATATCACTAAAAAAACGACAACAAAAATTTCTGACGTCAGTTAACCTGATCTATTTTTTGGAAAAAAAAGCTCAAAGATCCTTTACCACTGCTTTAATTATTATAAACATTATTATTACATTTTACATTCGTTATATTTTTATAATAATTATTAGTTTTATAATAATGTTATATAAAATATTTATTTTATAATATAAATAAATATAATTAATAATATACCATTTTTATAATGTAAACCTAATACTTTCATAATAATTATTATATTTGTATAACGAATGTTTCCTTTATGGCAGAATACAGCTGCTTTCATTATTAATACTTTTCCACGAAATTTGGTGCACAACTATAACCTGAAAATGAATTGCGAAGGAATTTTTCGATCGTTCTATTTACACCCCGATAACGACCCCCATAAACCCCCATACGTTTTAATCTAATTAAATCTAAATTTAATTTTAGAATTAATCTAAATTACATGAATCTAAATTTAATCTAATTAATTACTAAATTAATTAAATCCCATTTTTTTCGGGTAGCACTCCAGCCTAATCTATAGGTGGGTTTTGTTATAAGAAAAAAAAAATTGATTGGACAAAAAATTCGATGTGTCTGCGCCTGGAATGGCCCGTATCTGCAAAGGCGAACCGGAGACGCATATTTGCACGCACCATTCAAGCCATGGTGCCTACACGTATAGATACGTAACGAGTGAGTACTCTCTCTTTTCCTCTGTCTCTCTCGGTAGTCGTGCGAGCAAACTGCGAACTGCCAAGTGAAAATGAAAAGAAAAATGAGCCGCGCCACAGACCGAAAGAAATAAGTCGAGGAGAGAATAAGTCGCAGAAGGAGAGAAACGCACGGAAGAAAGATGGAATGTGGAGGAAAACGAAAAGAAAAAGGACCAAACGAAAAAAAGAAAAAAACGAAAAAAAATGAAAAAAAAAAATGAAAAAAAAAAATAAAAATGAAAAAAAAAAATAAAATGCAGAAGGAAGAACGCTCGGGATAAGCGAGAGAACGTTTGAACCTCGTACACATATATGTTGGATGTACGTATGTGTATTTGTGTGCGTATAAGTGCCATTGATTGGAACGTATATTCGCCCGCGAGGCAGGGGGTTTCCCGTACTTTTTGCAATGTACACTTATACGCATTGCTGCTCAAGTAACTCGCTGAGAAACTCGCAGGAATTTCTGACTGCCTCTTTTACTTTCTCTCTTAGTCTGCCTTTAACTCTGTCTCTCTATCTCTTTTTCTATTTTTCTCTCTTTCTCTCTCTTTCTGTATTTTTCGTAAATTTCACATTTTTCTAAACACCTTTACATTTCTCTCAAATTTTTTTGTTTTGTTTTTTTTTGCACAGCAATCAGGACAGGAAACGAACCGATCAATCTAACCATCAATTTTTCTCCTTCTCAGTTTTTGTTTTTTTTTTTTTTCGTTGTCTTTAACATTTTCTAAGTCTCTGCATTGATCATACTTTTTATTGTTTTTGTCCTACAGTTACTGGGATATATATAAAAATGATGAATCAAACAATCGATCAATTTTTTTATTTCTCTCTCTCTCTCTCTCTCTCTTTTTTTCTTTTCCCCTTCTTTCTCTTCCTCTGTTCGTCTTCGAAATAATCGAAAGCTCTCGAAACAACGGAAATTGAGAAATAAAAGGAACAGGTTTCATAGCAAACTGAGAGACTGTACACTTCGAAAAAATAACGATCACAATGTGAAGTATCAATAATCAGATGATAATGAAAATACTGAAAATGAAAATTAGAATTTAAAATATAGGGCGTTTAAAAATAACGTTATCTGGAATCTAGTGGAAATCATGAAGGACTTCACTCCAGATTTTTTGAATGACAAAATTGTTTAAATATTGTTGCTATGAACAATTGGACCAATTGAAGAGAAGTCACCATCGAAGTCAACACGAAATTTCTTTTTCAGCAATCTACGACGAATCAGTAATTACTCTTCACTATTATTACAACAATAATTTTTCGTATCAATTAGATATTTTTGACCTTCTCGAAAAAAAAATGTCAAATTCGATTAAATGCGACGATAAATTTGAGGCTTTTGAATTTCGCGAATAGCTAAGAGCGGAAGAGAGAGAATTGAGAGAGAAAGTATTTTGATACAATTTTTCAAGAATTTATATGCGTCCGATGATAAGTTGGCTTACCGGCTTAACAGAAAAAAAAGGGGGGAGAAGGGAGAGGAAGAGATAGAAAGAAAATGATCTCGTTCTTAGTAAAAGATTTAAAGGATAAAAAAAAAATAATTTATTTTAAAAAAAAAAAAAAAAAAAAAAAAAAAAAAAAAAAAAAAAAAAAAAAAATTGCTCGAGCATCAAGGCGCTAAGTACCGCGTGCCGCGTGTCTGAAAGGATATTTAGTACGGATAATTCTTTCGCTTCGATGTCTTTATTCGTGATCCTGCGTGACCCGGCTCGCTCGACTAAAACCCCAATCTCCCTAATTCCATCTCCGTTTCGAATTCAATTTGAAATCACCCACTTAAGGTGTGACTGGATGGACCATCGGGCAAAAAGTTACACCGAAATGCCGGAATCGTATATTCAGGAGTTCACTTGTTTAACCTTACCAATAGCTTATTTAATAATAAATTAATTGTTAGAAATATTCATTTTTTATTTTCAGCAATAATTCAAGTTGAATTTGACGACGTTGGCATGTACTTGACTGAAGTTTTGACAGTTACTGTGCATCTTTTCCAACTATTTAATAACAAACCTCTACTTTTTTGAATTCGATTAATACGTTCAGTTCTTGTCGTTATTATAAATAATTATCCAAAAGCTCATGTATTAAGTTTTTTCCAATGATTGCTGATTCATTCATCGTTGGAATAAACGTTTCAATATTTTATAAATTGATATAGTTTTCAAGAATTTTGGCGACTTTTCAATATCCATCTAGTAATACCTTAAAATAATTGAAATATCGAATTAAAGAATTTTAAACGATTTGAAACTGAAAAGTATTACAAATTTGATACAAAGTATTTTGATTAATCAAGTGAATATATACGTTGAAAATGCATTTTTTAAACTCTAAAATCGGAATCAGTCAAGCGAATATGTAAAATTTAACATGATTGAATTAAAATATAAAATTTATATAATTTGATGAATATATGAAATAAAAATTAGTCAAAGAAATTCAAGAAAGAAATCAACGAATTTTGGCGATATTTCAATATCCATCCAGTAATACCTTAAGTCTGCGTGAAAAGAACGGTACAGACAGAAGCATAACAAAAAAACATTAAAAACATGAAAAATTCTCCACACTGTCGATAAAAAATCTACGTAAATCTTTTTATTTTCTCGAAATTGAAATCTTTCTTTTTTCGCTAAAGAAAGCAATGAAAAATAATAAAAAAAAGATAAATGGTCGTGAAAAAGTAATTAATAGAGGGGACGAATTTTACAACTTGAACTGACCCTACCGGTTAGTTTGGGTTTGATGGCTTTATTGGCACGTGTAGTGAAAAACGTTCGAGGAGAATTTTTTATTTTTTTTTTTCACGTGATCACGTGGTAAAGCTGATTTTGTCCCGTGGGCCTGATCGAACGCTGGGAAACGTTCGCCGCGTGTTCGCGAGCTTCGCTGCTTATAAAGCTCGCGGGCTCTCGCGATGAAGATTCCGCCTCGATAATGTCGAAGGGCTCATGACTTTACCCTTGGTAAACTGGCGATCGCACGGTGAACTCTCGTTCTTTCTCTCTTCTAAGTTTTCCCCCTCTCTCTATTGGTCTTTCCTCCAAACCCGGAAACTGCTACCATCCAGAATCAAAAGTGGAATCGTAAAAAAAAAAATATATAGAAAATAAACAGGAAGTCAAAAACAACACAAACTGCATTGATCAATAATTGTGTCTTCATTGATTAATAATTGTTTAATAATCGAAAAAATTGATGCTCGAATATACAGAGTGTTTGGCAGAACGTGGAACATACGAAAATGGTCGATAAGTCATCTGCTACTTAGCCCAAATTTATTTGGCCCTGGCCCCCCTGAATATTAAAAAAAAAATTCTTGCTTTCTTCTAGTTTCACTACTTTCTTAATTTCAAAGTGTAATTTTTATTACAAATGGGTAAAACAGGCAATAATTGTGTTTTCTTTTTTAATCTCTAATGTTAGCAGATTTTTAAAAAATTATTACTTTGTTCAGATGTGAGCTAGAAAAATATTTACGAGCCCTCAAACTTACAGAAATAGGTAAAAAATAATTAAATCTCAATTTCAACTTGAATTAAAAAAAAACAAAACGTGATTGAGGAGTTCCAATTCTAGCAAAATATCCCTAGTGTGTGTCTTTTCTAATGGTATGCAATTCACCTATAAAAAAAAAACTTTTATTTATAAAAACATTGATTACTTATGAAAAAATAAAAAGATTTACTTATAAAGTATATATATATAAGATTTATACTTATTATATATACTTATAAATATAAAAGGTAATCCACTTATAAAAAAAAAACTTTTACTTATAAAAAAAAAACCTTTAACTTATAAAAAAAAAAACTTTTACTTATAAAAAAAAACTTTTACTTATAAAAAAAAACTTTTACTTATAAAAAAAAAACTTTTACTTATAAAAAAAAAACTTTTACTTATAAACAAAAAAACCTTTAACTTATAAAAAAAAAACTTCTACTTATAAAAAAAAGTACTTATTAAAAAAAATTGTCAAAAAGAGTAATTTGATAATTTAATCAATTGGGAACTTTTCAACGAATTTTTTTCGAATCTACGAATATAGGTAAAATGTAAAGATAGTCGATTTTCTGTGACGGGATTTGAAAATCACGGGTTGACGGGCTACTTGTTGGTGCTTGTTGCTTTTGCCAGAGCTATTAGGGGCCTAACTGCACGGTGGTTAGCCCCGTGCCCTGTTGCTGTTTTATGCCTCCTATAGACAACGCTCTCGAGAAATGTTCTCTTCCGTGGCTCATCCGATCGCTGTGTGCGTTTACGTGTGATTATATCGGTGAGTGTGTATAGACATAATGCAGCCAGGAAAAGGGAGAGAGCGCAGGAGGTTCTGGCCACGATCATAAACTCGGACGGATGCCACTATAAAATAATACAAACGCCTGGATACTACGATACTAACTTCGCGTTTAGTAGCCATTAATTTCATCCTCCATGCAACGCCGTACCTTTTGCCAACTTCGAGATCTCTCGTGCGTCCGTTCGCGTTTCCCTTCACACGCGTCTACGCGTCTCTACATTTGTATTCCCGTATCGACGCAATATCGCATCGGGAATCACCCCTGTCACTTTATCATATCGGAGCATCGTGTCGTTCGTTGCAAAACGGCGGCAATCCCGAGAACGAAATCACCGAGTCCACCGAGTTATCTCTCATTGATATCCGCGCCTCGGTGATTTGCGAGATCACGAAACACCTTTCGCAGATACGAGAATTTTTTTTCTTTTTTTTTTCTTTTTTTTTTTTTTTTTTTTCTTCATTGATGGAACGAGGTTTCACCAATTTACGAGAGTTTCGATGAATCCTCAAAATTGCAGAAATGTATATATCGTTTTGCTCGATTTTGAAAAAAGACAACAAAAAAAAAAACGCTAATCGAGGGTTTCCAATGATCGTTCTGATGGCAAGTGAAGTTTTGAAATCGAGAGCCAGGCAGCGTGTTAATTGGGTCGGAATTCGGAAGAGTACGAAAATCACGAATTTAAGTAGTGAAATGTATAAATTGAGAATTGTTTTTTTTTTTTATAGTATTAATGAATAATAATTAAAATAAGAGTTAATTTTTCGTATAGATTGTAGTATAGAAAATTATTAATATTATATGTATTTTTTTAATAATTATTATTCTCATCGTGAATAATAATTAAAATAAGAGTTAATTTTTAGTATAGATTGTTGTATAGAAAATTATTAATATTATATGTATTTTTTAAATAATTATTGTTCTCAGGTACTATAATCTATAATCATGTTAATAACAGTATTATTGTAGATTACAATAATAGTGGAAAATTATTATAATATATTATGATAATTCACTATTTGTGTAACTTATAATAATAATTCACTATTATCATCATTACTATTACTATAATTATGTATTAACTGTAATCTCAATTACAGTAACAGTATATTTTCATATATGATAATAATAACGAATAGTTACTATTAATTTATCGTTAAATGCTAAAAAAAATTCATGTTGACTTCCGCAGTATTTTTTTCTCTCGTATTGGCCCAATATTTAAAAGTACCTGAATATATGCAGTATTGTTTAAAAAAAGTGGTGAGCTATGTTCTCGATAACATTGACGAGATTCCAGGAGAGTTGGACTCCAAATCTCCAATACATTCAATATATTCTGTTCTTTTTGGTTTTTCTATTCTTTTTGTTCTTTATATGAGCCATTTATTAAAACATAATATGACAATCGTTGATCCGTTAGATCGACTTATATTTTCATTTCTGACATTGGGTTGTTCTGAAAGTTTTTGCTTATTTTTTAAGGCGAGAAGATGAAAAGGAGACGAAAAAGTAGATAAAAACTTGTTCAACATTATTCACGCTGGATAAGGTGATGAATTGAGAAAAATGTGATATGGTCAATTTTGAAGAATCGAAATAGGCGATGAAGGTGTTTTTGGATAATTGATTGAAGATCTTCAGAGACAGAACACGCATGATTTAAAAAAATGGCAGTTTTCTTTTTTTGGGATAGAAAATTAATTGAAAATCAAATCATCGTTTGATGAAATGACATTTTACAATTATTTTGTTAGCCAATTATTACGAAAATGCATTTTGTTTTCATTTGGATTTATCGACTTATGAAAAATGCGATTAATAAATAAACATACATTAATTGGTAAGTTCAAAAAGAATTGTTGAGTCCTTGCACATTCACACCAATCCCAGTACGAGCCCCATAGCATAACGAAACAAGACGTGACGTACAAAGTTAAGAGACGAGGCGAGCTTAAAAAATGCTCCCAAAGTCTCGCGGTTTAACGTTAAAGAAGAGATACTTGAAACGAAAAAAGGTGAACGACAAAACCCGGTGAAACGGATTAATATTGAATTATTAAGTTAACGAGCGTGTTGCATGGGCACACAGCTTTTAGAAGTTAGACAATGAGTTATTAGGCGGAGTAAACATATGCGGTAACGCTTTGGAGCTGGTAACGTAAATGAGCTGCTTGATCGTCGAATCTTACTCTCTTTTAATTATTACTATTTTTTTTATTTATATTTATATACTTTTTACATCGACTTGTTTTACAGCGAAAATTACGAACTGCTGTTGGAAGAATTGTCTATGGTATAAAAATAAGTGTGTTTGATAGTTAGGTGGTATTTGTTGACTTGATTGAAAAAATTATCATAGGAAAAAAATTGTTTCACTCGAAAATTTGGTTTCCTTGCAAGAAAATGATTTTCATACTGCTTGTTAGAATTATTATTCATACGCATTTATTTCTCAGCGAAAGCTACAAAGTATTCATTAATTGATATCATCAATTTCTCTAATATTACATTATTATTTTCAACCCTGGTGAGAAAATTGTCAAAAGAGATAACTCATTTCTTCAACAAATAAAATTTCCATTACAGAAAATAAATGTTCTCTGATTATTATTTTATATTTATTTATTTTCCATCGAAACGTAAAAATAATGTTTGGTCTGTTGTTAGAAAAAAAAAATTTCTCAATGAAAATAACTAATTTTGGAATGCCCTAAAAAAATTAATTCATAAACAATTCTTTCACTCGCCAAACTTGACGAAAAATGAATTTTCACCCATTCAATATTTTTCAAGAATTTTTATGACCTCAATAGTCATACGAGGTGATAAAAAAATTGCTCAGCAAAAGATGACGAAGAAGATGAAAAAATATTCATTTTTATTCATATTTATTTTCAATATTTCTTTGTTCGAGAAAAAAAGTTGTAATTTGTTTGTTTATCGAGGTACGATCGTCGTTCGAGCAGCTCTCCCACGGATTTGTTTGTTCTTTTTCATTTTTTTTTTTTTTTGCTTTGACGTGGTGTGATTTGCCTGGACTCACCTATTCTCTTGACGTGGACGTCGCGGTTGAAGGAGACGCTTCTCTCGGGAAGCTTTCGAGCGGTAACAGGGGAGATCGAAGTTGAGACCCGAGTCTCGACGATCACCGAGGCTGAATGGGCCTCGTTGGGTAGATCGCCAGTCTCGCCCTCGTTGGCTGATCTCAATGATTCCGAGCGTTGTACTTCGGGCATCTTCGACCTCTCGGCCTTTTACTTCCGATCATAACAGGCCTTCCCCACAGAATCCCTTGGGACCTGATTGCCTCTGATTTCGAGTTTTCTCTCAATTAATTTTGGAATTTCTTACAATTTCCAAATTGGAATGTCTTACAATTTCCAAATTGGAATTTCTTACAATTTCCAAATTGGAATTTCTTACAATTTCCAAATTGCAAATTGGAATTTCTTACAATTTCCAAATTGGAATTTCTTACAATTTCCAAATTGGAATTTCTTACAATTTCCAAATTGGAATTTCTTACAATTTCCAATACAATTAATTTTGGAATTTCTTGCAATTTCCAATAAATTAATTTTGGAATTTCTTGCAATTTCCAATACAATTAATTTTGGAATTTCTTACAATTTCCAAAAAAAATTCCCGAACCAAAAAAAAAAATGCCCTCGCCCAGCTCTGTGTCTCTACTCGTATTTCGTTTCGTATTCGTATTATTTTTCGTCGTTTCGTTCCCTCTTTGTCATACCTCTCTGTAACTCGTTTCGTTTCGTTTATTCTTTTTTTTTTTTTCGTTTATTTTTCTCGGCGTTCGACGACCTGCAAAGAAACACAAAATTGTATCCGATTTTGAATTCATCTCGCGATTTTTTTTTAAGCTGTAATTCTTTACTCGCTTTCCCCCTTAATCACTCCCTCTACCGGTCATGTTCTCGGGCAATTTTCTCGTGTACGACAAGCTGATCGTGATAGGAATGATAATGGCAACGAATTTCTACAGAGCGTGTAAAAATTTGCTCGGTATCGAAACGCGAGATGAGCTTTCACGAACGATCTACGCACACGCCAAGTCGAATCATCATCATTTTCATCGTTATTTATCATTTTATTTTCACTTCGTTTTTCTCTTTCAGTCTTGGAGATCGTAATTGTGAAACAAAATCACATGTGTGTGTGTTTGTGTGTCTGTATGTGTGGATCTATGTTGCGTGTATGTATAGTGCTTATAAAAACGATAAATAATAATGATTATGCGTATAGATATATATTTAGAGGAGACATAACGATGACGTTACAATTTACGTCCAATTTCTCTCTTTCTCCCTCTCCCTCTCTCCTCTCCCCCTATATTTCTCTCGCGTTCTGTTTTACCTTCTTTCTTCCCCTCTACTTCCCCTCTCTCTCTCTCTCTCTCTCTCTCTCTCTCTACAATGTATTGTTGAACTATTTTGCCCGAAAGTATACTGGGGCATATTAAATCATATCAATATCAATATCAATATATCTCTCTCTCTCTCTCTCTTGGAAATTTTTTTTCCGAATCTCATTTTTATATTATTTTATATTATTTTATGTTAATTATTATCTACAATATTTTCCCTTAATTTGTAGTAACTCTATTTATTGCACTTATTTTGTAAACTTTAATTATTTTTTTATTAGTTATATTATTTTCTGGATTTTTTGTATTATTTTTGTATTATATTCAATATTTGTTATGATTATGATTTTGCCCGACAGTTAACTCTAGGACATAATAAAATTTATCATCATCATCATCATCATCATCATCATCATCATCATCATCATTATCATCATCATCATCATCATCATCATCATCTCTCTGGTAATTTTATACACAATGCAGTTATTATGTCTACTGCTGATTATTATCATATATCATTATTATTATTATTATCATTATCATTATTATAATTGTTATTTTTTTACTATCACCGCTACTATGTATATTATTTTTATTTTATTGATATTATTACTATTATTATTTTTATTAGTTTTCGTTATTATAATTATTATTATTTTCCTAGTTTATATTACTATAAGTTTTTATGTTATTTTTTGTTACCTCTTTTTTTTTGCACGAAAGTCAGTGACTAGGGCATAATAAATTATATCATCATCATCATCATCATCATCTCTCTCTCCCTTTGTTTCTCTCTCTCTCTCTCTTGTTCTTTCTTTGACGCAGTCGAGACATATAGAGTCTCGTGGACGCACGCAGGACGCGACGATGGTTTCTCGTGCCGCAATATATAATAATGAGTGAGAGCATGACGCGGTAAGAATCACCGTGGGGGGTGAAGACGATGACGAGGGGCGGGGAAGAGATGTAGAGAGGTATATAATACGACAGTACGATGATTGAAAGATGACGATGGCCGATAAGTCGACTGGAAAATAGCATGGAATCTATAAACGTATAGTCGTACAGATTGGGAAATCCGGTTTTGGTGTTCAGCAAACTGATCGTTTCCGGTGCAACGACCCGATTACATTATTTACTGTACACACACGCGCGGATTTCCGCTTCCAATGCGGAAAAATACGGTGGAATAAAAATAGAGAAGGACGAAAAGCGAAGGAAGACGTTTTTCTTTTCAATGTTTTTTTTGTTGTTGATTTTTGTTTTTGTTGTCGTTGTTATTATTTATTATCAATAAAGATGTTTTTATTATAACCTTATTTTTTTTCGGGAAATAAGAAAAAATAAAAATTTTGTTTGCTACTTTATTTTTGAAAAATATGTAATGTGTATAGTCGTAAGAAAATATTTGAAGTATATATGGGGCTTTCCATGCCCATTCGACTCTGGGTCTAACCCGTCACCTCTCAGATTTGACCCGCGATTTTTTATGTTGTTTTACTGTCCTTAAAAGGCACTCGAGAATTTTTTCAGATTTTTTCGGTACGATTTGACTTTACAATATTTTTTATAAATAAAAAATGAACGCCCAAATTTTAAAATCGGGAGAAAATCGGAAAAAATGCTAAGAATACGCTTTTTTCGAAAAAAAAACAAAATGAAAAAAAAATTTTTTAATCAAATCAATAGCCCTAAAAACACAAAAATTGTCAAAAAAAATCAGATAAAATTCTGCCGGATTCTACATGATGTCATGTAATATTTTCCCTCTTTAACTTTGTTCCATTTCTCTTCTTTTTTTTCCCCTCTTTAACTTTGTTCCTTCCAAATTTTCTTATTTTCGAAAAAAAAAGTACGTTGTAGGCTAAACGAAACGCGTGCTCACTTTGTTCCAACGCTCACAGTGTTTGCTATATGACACAGAATTTTTCAATTTTTTCCGATTTTTTAATTTGGGCGTTAAACTTTTCTTTATAAAAAAAATATTGTGGAATCAAATCGTTCCGAAAAAATCTGAAAAAATTCTCGAGTGCGTTTTAAAGATAGTACATTAATAAAAAAAAAATGGCAGAGCGAATCGGCATGGAATGCTCAATATATATATATATAAACGGTAAAATAATAATAATTTATTTTACCGTTTATATTATTATAATTGAAACGGTAAAATAAATTATTATTATTTTACCGTTTATTTTATTATAATTGAAACGGTAAAATAAATTATTATTATTTTACCGTTTATATTATTATAATTGAAACGGTAAAAAAAATTATTATTATTTTCAAACTGGTGGAAACCAACAAAAGAGCGATAAACACTTACGTTTATCTTTCAATAAATTATTTCTTCCTAGAAAAGTGACTTTCGGAAATACATGCGAGAATTTCGGAACTCGTTAACGCGAGGCCATTTACACACGCTACGTACCAAGATAACTATCTCGTTTAATTATTACCAGTTGGAGGGCGAGTTGACCCTCTCGGGTGTTGTTGTTAGCCGCCAGAAAGATCAGGGCACTTCACGAGTGGCATTTTCGTCTGACGTGATTTTATGTACGAGCTTGACACGAGGCTGGGAGAGAGAACGTCAGAGAAAGAGAGAGAGAGAGAGAAGTGACCGAGGAAGAACTGGGTGAAACCCGAGATGGGCAAAATTTCGCGGTCGCACGTTCCACGTGCTTGGTAAATTAAAATGCATCAGATTGCTCGTCGGTTTATTACGTATCACGTGGCGTCTCCCCGCGGTACTTTGCTCGCGCCTCTCCTTCGTTCTCTTCTTCTTACTTTTTTTTTTTCCTCGCAGGTACGACTCGCGAATGTGTGTCTCGTCTTCGCGATTTCTCGATCTCCGAGTGAGATCGTGATTTTTTCCTCTCTCCCTCTCCCTCTCCTTTGAATTTCAACTTTTAATTTAAAGTTTATGATAAATATTACATTGATCTTTTTTATTATTGTCTTCATGTTGTATTTTTATTTCCTTCTTTTTATTTTATTTTCAATTTTACCTCGTTTTATGTTTGATCCAATTTTAATTCAAGCTTTTATTCGTTTTCAATACCTTCCCTTTTATTTTATCTTTTTTAAAGTATTTTTATTGATCAAAATGTATTTATTATTATTTTTACTTTGTAATTGTAATTTTTAAGGAATTTAATTTGCTTTACACTTAATTCAAAATTGAATGATAAAATATCTAGGGTTTGGTATTATCAATATAATAATAATAATAATAATAATAATAATAAATATTATTATTATTATACTGATAATACTAAACCCTAGATATTTTATCATTCAATTTTGAATTAAGGGTAAACCAAATTAAATTTCTTAAAAATTAAAATTATAAATAACAATAATAATAATAAATATTATTATTATTATTATTATTATTATTATTGACATTTCTATCGTTACACTCATTACTATTTTCAGTTTTTGCGAAGTGTATTTTTTTTCTTGTTATTTCGTACTTTTGCCTGAGACAAAAACTAGACCATAAAAATGGACTAAAAATAAAACTCCGATATCCCAACGTTCATCATCTCCATTTCTGTCTCTCTTTTTTCTCTCCCTCTCCCTCTCTCTTGCCCTCTTGATCTCTCCTTTTTCGTCCTCGTCAAAAAATTATTTATCCCGCGATCCTTTTTCGAGACGTAAAATATTTTTGTATTCGCCAAGGTTGACATTAGTCAAATTTTAATTATGGAAGATGTCCGATGAGGAAAAAGAAGCCAAGAAAGAGATGGAAAGTGAAGAAGAAGG
Organism: Ophioninae sp. B BG-2022a; assembly: GCA_030522765.1. Classification (NCBI taxonomy): domain Eukaryota; kingdom Metazoa; phylum Arthropoda; class Insecta; order Hymenoptera; family Ichneumonidae; species Ophioninae sp. B BG-2022a. The sequence goes on along the minus strand of JAPYZJ010001537.1, from coordinate 30,796 downwards.
GAGTACGAGTGGAACGAAGGTAAGACGGACGTCGAGAGTATACGCGCTGGGGGGTGGGTGGGGGGGGGGTGGGGTGGGGGGGGGGGGCGGGGGGGGGGGGGGGGGGGGGGGGTTATATATGCAATTCGCGAATTAAAATGCACTATGCGTTTTGTGCACCCCGTCGTGTGCGCGTGCGCGCACGAATGCACTCTTGCCTGGCCGCTTCGAGCTCGTTCGCCCTTGAAGACAATGGGGGTGACCCCGACGACGACAGCCCAAGGACGCATTGTCTCCGTATACTTTTGCCACTTTAACGAGTCCGGCAGTTTCACATGCCTCATAATGCACTTGGCGCTGAATAGGAAATCCGAATTTCGATTAACCAGAAGATTCAAAATTCCGAATTTTAATTGTACGAAACTACAAATTTCGTTAAAGTTTATGAAATTTGTTTGGGTTTGTTTGGGTTGGTTTGTTGGATTTTAAATCCTTGATTTTTAACAAACCCAAACAAATAGAAAAATTTACGAAATTTGTAGTTTGGGTAAAATGAAATTTGGAATTTTGAGCCTTCAATCGAATTTCGGGTTTCCTAACATACCCCATGCACTTGTGCCAAGTGCCTTGTAGATGGGATGACGAAAAAACCAAACGAAACGACCTAATAAATAATCGAATTTATCGAAAAAAAATACTTTTGTGCAACGATGAAGAGGATCGTAAAATATTTTTTTGGGCTTCGATACTTTCTCACGAAATCACAAGATATAAAATATAAGGTCGAAATTTTTAAATCGCAATTTCTCAAGGACGAAACATTTTTATCGTAAAATTCAAGCATCTATTTCTGTCTCTATGAATTCTACAAAGACTGATGCCCGATTTTTCGACTTTAACTTAATTGACGCTGAGAAAACGGATTTCGAAAATTTGTGAGGTTATGTCGATTTTCGTCATGCCCTTAATGGATACTTTTTCGAGCCATCGAAAATACCTGCAATTTATAATTATCCTTCTTTTTATCATCGTATTATTTTCTTCAACGATTATCGACGACTGATCAATGTTGTCGAAATAGTAAACTGAATACCTTCATGATTTCACCCCCTTAATGAATTCGAAAAATCTTAAACACGCAATTTTTTTTACGTCGATCAATATTGCCTGACACTGACGGGAGCGTAAAGAAATGAAACGAAAAAACGAACGAATTTTTTATCATAATTTTTTTTACTTTAATTATTTATTGATTTATTTACTTGTTATCTATTATTATATTTATTTATTACAGAGATATGATTTTATTTGTTTATGACAGACATTCTACGAGCCCTAATATTCAGGATTACGAAAATATACATTTTTTTACTTTTTCATTTTTTTAATGAATAATGAATAAATAAATTTTTGGAAAAGTCAAATAAATATTTCTGTTAATATTTCGAGTGGGAATAAAATTGAAAAAAAAAAAAAATGTCGATTAGACGTCGTTTTAGCTGGCACAATTAATTGCCGTTGAAGACCCTCCGAGGCTCGATCGTCACGTTTACAACCGAGTGCATAACAGCGATGAAAACCGAGCGAGAATCCTCGCGCATCCGAAATGCGCAGCGCGCGAATCTGCCAGAAGATAAATGCCGTCGCGCGCCGTAAGCAAATGAGACGATTCGGACGGCTGAGATTCATGGTCGTATAATAAGAGATCGGAGGCACACAAGAAGAAGATCCATAGGGAGAACAAAGCAGGGGCCCTGGACGTGGATTGAGAGATACATTACGGTTGGACTCAGCGGCATAAGCTAGAGCTTCAAGCTTTCAACTCGCATCAGCCTCATTGGAGGACCTTCGGGGAAAGGGGACTGCAGAAAGGCTGCAGAGAGAGAGAGAGGTAGATGGACAGACAGAACGCTTTTTAGCTCTCGCGCCGTATTTGGCGAGACCTCGAAGAGGAGGCCGTCTCCTTGCGAGGGGGCGATCTCGTTTCCTCGATCTCTCATACACCATAAGCGACCCCTTTGCGATCTTGAAAGTCTCCATATCTCCAATCTTCCTTCACTCGAATTGCGTCAACGAAAAAAAAAAATCGAACCAATTTTTTGTTTGGGTTTGTTTGGGTTAGAGATCAAACAAAAACGAAAACAAATTTATTTCGCTGTGGAAAAATATTTTCCCGAAAAAGAAACTCAAAATAAATTTTTTCACACGAAATATTCTCGAGTTCGAAATATAAAAAATATAAACGTATTTTTTTAACGGAAAATATTTTTCAGCCCAAAAGAAAACCAAAGAAACAGCAAATAATTTTTTTACAGATTTATTTGAGTGGTGGATTTTATACTAATTTTTTGACAGATCAAATTTCGGAACTCGAAGAAAATATTATAAAGAAAAAATTCAAACGAATCTTTTTACACAAAATATTTCGGAGCTCGGAAAAAATGTTCCGGGAAAAACCCAATAATTTTTTTTATTAGGAAGAATATTTCAGAGCTCGAAAAATGAAGCGTGGAAATTTTTTATCACACATATAATTAACTGAAAAAAATATTATGAAATATGCTTCAGTAGTCTATCATGCGGATAATTTTCATAAATGAATCGACAGCGCAGCATCTTCATTGTTATTCGTTCACGCGATCCTCGTGCGTCCGCGGACTTATATTTTCTTAGATGATCTCATCGCGATGGTATTCACGAGAATTTTGTGTTACCTTCCAGAAATGGAATTGCGAGATTTTTTAGTCGCGCCGATCGAATCCCACCCGTTCGATCTAGCCTTGTCTGACCACTACAGGCATCCATCTACTTCGATATATTTTATTCTTTTTTTCCATTTTCGGACTTTGCTGCGGGCAAAGATGAATTAATTTCTTTTTTTCATCAACTCAGCTTGCTGGTTTAATTAACAAAATTGAATCGAGGTTTCACCGTCGAAGTTTAGTTATAAAGTTTAAATAAGTTATTAAATTGAAAAATATCACGAAAGCGTGCATATTTTCTCTCATTAAACTATTGAATGTATCATTGATAAATTTGAATGTTATAAAAATTCAATCGAACATATATTATCCATGCCATGTTTTGCGTCCAGGAAGTAAGCAAATATTTCGTATATTATTGTAGCAACAATAAAAATTGAATTTAAAAATAGCACACTCGAATGAACAATTATTTTCATTAAACTATTGAATATATTGTTAATTAATGTGAACATCATCAAAACTCAAAAAAATATCAATTTCCCCAACCATAACAGTTCGTATATTACTGCAGCAAAAAATTAATATCAAATATGAAAATATAATTTAGACATAAAAGTTGGGTTGATTTGAACAGCCAACGTTCAGCCAGTTATCATTAATTTTCCTTTAGATTTTAATTAAATATCCGAGAGCCAGATCAGTTCCCGAAATTGTTTTCCCGAAAAAAAAAAATCACGGTCTGATTACGCCCCGTAATTACTACGGTACAGAGTTCGATCTTAAACTCGCGTCACACCCGTTTATCGTTTCCGGTCGACAGTCTCAACAGTTTCTAATGCCTTCAAACGAAATTCCAAAATACGCCAGAAAACCTTTTGGCACGAGGATATTCCGTTCCCGAATTTCTCGTTTCTCTCTCGGCCATTATCGCCAAGAATACGAGGTGAGCGACGAAATAAAAAAGAGAATCGTTACGATGTAGTATTAGTTAGCGGAACAGTAAAAAAAAAAAATTTTTCGAATCACGAAACTCCGGACATACAAATTTCCATATTGTAAAGTGTGTAGGATATAAAAAAAAGGCTCGAATGGACGATCCATGTTGACTTGTTTCGGAACCTTTTTCCTTGCCCCATCCTCCCCCTCCCTCACCCTCGAATTCTTTCTCCAGCCTCCTCTTCTTCACGGAGGATAATTCGTATAAATTAAAAACAAATTTTCAATATTCCTTCAGTTATACAATTTTCGAGTCATCGACTTACGTAAAATCGACCTTGACACGATTTTTTTCCTTCAATGATTATTTTTGATTTTTTTGAAAATTCGACACGTTTAATAAAGAAAAGAAGCAGAAAAAACTGTATTTCGGTTCTTCCCCCCCCCCCCCTCTCTGCCTCTCCTCGTCATCTTGGTCAAAGTCGAAAGTTTCTCAATCGTTTCTCTCGTTTTTTTTTTTCATAGGTCGCTTTTCGGCCAAGAGTATATTGATGAGGGTTGACCGGTTGAGGACTCAACGAAAGTCCAGTTAAAATTGATGAGACTAATTTAAAAAAATTTTGTTCGATTTTTTTTGCCGCGACTTTGAGGATATGGACGCACTATGCTTATTAACTATATGTACTGTATTTATTATTAATAATCTTATATGATACTGGCAAATTGTATAATTTATTGTTTGCTAACGATTATTATTATTTATATACAAAGTAAGGTTCGTCGTGGCAATTTATAAAATGTTTCATCTATTTTTAACGATTACGTACTGTACCTAGGTAAAATATGTAATACTTAGGAATTATAGAGAATGCCATTGAGAAATCGAGTAAAGTTTATACTAAAATTATGGAAAAATTAAACATTTTATTATTTCATCAAAATAAAATTTTCTGAAATTATTGATCGACCATAAAAAAGTTTTTTAATGATTATGCAAAGCAAGGTGCAATGAAATTTAATGTGAAATTACAAATTCATATTTTTTGTAAAAAACAATGGTCCACGATTGGAAATAAATTGATGGTGCGATTAAATGTTAATCAATAATTGAAAGAACATTTATGCATGTTGGATATTATTTATTGGCACTGTTGGTTGGGTTTCCCACAATAATTGTTTTTAAAGACTTATTCGAAGGTGTTTTCTCATCAGGGAAGAGCCAAATGCACCCGCAATAGCTCCTTTGTACGAGTGGTGTTCTGTCAATTTTGCGTACCGGAGGATGTTTAGGTAAAGTGTGCAATAAATGATACTTTATAGATTGCCTAGATATTTTCGAAATTCTATAAAATGCCCTGATATTTTATAGAATATCGGATTATACGGATTTCTAGTACATATTAATTGTTGATAATTGTTTATACAAATATATATTTTGATATAACCCAAACCACGTGGTAATTTCAGGTTGTATCGCTTTTTAAGCCTGATCATTAAATCTCGAATGGCTGTCGAGTTTCTGTCATTCTCTTATCTTTTTGTTTTCTACTGGATTCTAAACTGTACCTGATGACCAAAATCATCCTTTTGGCGAAATGGTCATGATGGGTCAAAATATCTGAAGAATACTTCAGCAAAGAATAGGAAAACAAAAATGGCTGTTCCTATCAATCATACTCTTGGTAATTTAGGTCTTCCTTGAGTCATTCAGCGTTCGTACAAGAACCGAAGATTTGAGGTTTGAAAAAACTTGGGCAAATTACTGTCAATGATTTTCATTGATCCGAATTTGGATCAATGATTTTCCAAGTTACATCAATGGGTAACTATTACGAAAAGCAAACTCTGATAAACGAATCAGTGATTACAGTCATTGGATTGTTACCCAATATAATTATTGGGTGAGTTTGCCCAATGACCCAAATAATCGATGAGCTCTATTTATTCTAATCGGTAAGATTATTCCGAACTCGGTAACAAAGCGATTGCCAACGATTCTTCGCTGAAATAATTAGCCCATCGATGATTCATCATCTTTTGATGCTCTGTCACGAAATCATTCGTGTCCGATAAAAAGAACAACATTGCTGACCCAGTTGCCACCTTTCATTCCTCGCCTAATAGAATCAGAGTGATATCAAGATTGATATCTTTCTCTCTCTCTCTCTCTTGATTCTTTCGTTCACGACGGGATCCCGAGCTTTCGTTACGCCCTGAGAGCCTTAAGGCCCCTGCAAGGCAGGGGGCCTTTGGACAAGTGTCTTTCGTGGCTTTGGTGAGTCTTAGGAAAGCAAGTCAAACTTCCAATGATCTTCAACAGCGAAAAAGAGAAAAATGAAGTCAGCAGGTGGAGCCAAATCCAAGCCAAATCCTTGAAGGTCAAAAAAAGACAGAAAAAAGTATAGGTTGGTGAAAATGAAGATTGAATATCAGCAAAAAAATCAAAAAACAATCCAAGCTCTAAAGACATGAAACGAGACAAAAAGACTGAAAAGAGAGCCCCACCCATCGATTAGTCACACTTCTCGTCTTTTCGCTGGATTTTTTCGAATTATCAGCCTCGACACTTGCGATGAGATAATCCACGTGTAAATGCGCACCGGAACAAACGAGAGAACGACACGAACAAATACAACCAAATCCTGATATCTCTCATCGTTAAATTCACCAACTTCGATATTGCGTCGAATTTTCAATTTTTTCGTTGTCTTTCCTAAACGAGTCATTGTTGATTCTCGTCATTAAGTCCATCCTGTTTCCGTCATAAACTGCACATCGAGCCCGAGTCTCTTCAGAATTCATCCGATGTACTCTCGAGCTAGCTCCATTAAACTTTATCACGCGATTAATTCGCAAAGATAAGACCTCGGGATTATTATTGATTTATTTTTAAGGTAATGAGCGAACAGGCCCCGAAGGGAATATTTTCATGAGTATCCTTCCACCTGCCACCCCCCCCCTCCCTCCTCTCTGACAGTCTACCCTGTCGATGTAATCTCGATGTTTGACGTGTGCGTAAATCGGTGAACGAATCATTTCGTAGCGCGCGAAGTGACCGCGATCGATTAATCTCGATCGATCCGAGATCGAGATTTTTCGTAATCGATAACGCGTCATCAACGCGTTTGGATTTGTCGTGTCACGAATCGTCAATGATTCTTAAGAAGGGTAAGATCAAACGGCGATTAATCGGTAGCCTAAACGATCGAGTGGATCGAGAGCTGACGATAAAGATGATAAGATTGACACGATGAGACTAATCGTAACTCGTCAATATTTCCTGATGAATAAAATCCCATTTTTTTGGTAAAATACAAATCGTCTCGATAAAATTCAACCGATCTCTATTTTCCCAGATGAAAATAACGAGATTCCGAGGGGACGAAAAAATGTGTCATCAATGTAAGGATCACCAGCGAAACACACGAAATTACCTCCACCGTCACTGGTTCACTCGTATCGACGGGTAGCTCCTTCACGTTTGACGTAAACGAGAGAACCGATCGTCGAGTCTTCACGTATCTCCGCTGATAAATCACTCCTCCAGGAAAAACGAAAAAAAAAAAAAAAAACCAAATAACTGTCACTCATGTGCCGGACGGTATCATCGGTGATAAAAAAATGAAAAAATGATATTAAAAAAGTGAACAAAAAAAAAAACAAATAAAAATCGTCGCACCACCGTTACTTCGGAATTCGATCGGTAAGATCCATTTCGGGTTCCGTCACTTCTTAATCACTTTCGACGGCAAAACGAATTTGGCGATTCGTTGATGAATCCGCGACTCGCCGGTAGAAAAGTCGATTTTCAGGTTAGTCACGAGCGAATTGATCTTTGAGACACTCGCGATTTTTTCGGCCCCCGGGGCCCCCCGGTAAAACCGGGGTGTCGATCGGTACGAAGGAAAACGAAAAAAATAATAACCGCAACGATGTGTCGTCACAAGGTTGTACATTCGTACTGGAAGACCTCTTTGGGGCTTTCGTTAAACTCGGTTTGCACGCACGTTCTCCGCCGAGCGCCGAAGAACTAATAAAAGCTGGGGACCAGGTTGAAACTGCGGAGACCGCTTACTACTCCTTCCACCGATCCTGCTTTATCCCTGTACCGGCGCGCGTTGGTTGAGCCCCCCCGTTGCCACTTTTGTCTATATCTATGTACCATAGTGGCACGTCTGGTACACGTATACACGCGAATTGCTGGTGGACGGAAGAAGGTGCAAAACCACGTCCAGACCGGGAGATGGACGGGCCAAAAGAGAAAGAAAGAAAGAGAGAGAGAGGGGAGGGGGAGAATGATGGTAAAGTGACGAAGAAAACAAGATCTTGCGACGTCAAACCTGGGAAAAGAGAGAGGAACGTTCCTGAACGTGGTACGAGCCGAAGAGTGTCTGAAAAGACGATGAAGAGTGGAGGTAGGTGCAGTAGAAGGGGACTGGACAGGGTAGGGGTGCTTGAGTATCATTTAGCAACCCGGAGGGGGCCCTACGGTGAACGTCACTCGGTCAAGGTCCCCCACCAAAAACCTGCAGCAGCATGACCAGATTGTACCAACTGGTATATGTGTGTACACCGCAACAGCTCTCAACGACCACAATAACGATCGCTGAAGACTCTCTTGCGGGGGCTTCACGGTCGATTTCTATACTTGGTGCGTGCCTTCGTGAACAGTGATAGACGAGGACATCGAGAGAGAGCCAGGAGCGAGACGGTTCACAACTTGCTGGAGTCGTGGTGTCTCGTGGTGTCCACCAGCGAATATCATCACCTAACGGATTGCTCTTCTATTAGGAGAACAACAGGATTGACTGGACGACAAAGTAATCGATTGCGGATAGGGAATCAAGCTTTGCTGATTGGAGGAAGATGTGGCATAGGGAATACTTAGAAATACCTCAGCCTTGTCAATGACGCTGGTGATGTTAACGCAGAACTGCCTAAGATGGAGAGTTGATAAGTTGCTGCTAATGGACGGTTAAATCGAATGGTAGAGTACGATTCGACGAATAGCGTTGCCTTACTTGAAGAACTCAATTATCGCTGGGTCTGGGAAATATGAAGTTTTACAAGCCATTCGATATTCTCCTACAGGTGGCTTCGTGCCAATCCTGTTTTTTTACCTTTAGGATCCCGTTCGGAAGTTTGGCATTTGTGATTAGGCTGGTTGTACTTTTCAACGATTCTTCAACTTGGCTTTGTGGTCACAGTGAATACCATATGGGTGGTGCGACGTTGTAATCTTTGATGATGGCGAAGCCATGATGTGAGAGAGGTCTCCTGGGCTTTTTGGATAGCCAAAAAGCTGAGTTACGAGCAGAAATCTCAGACTTGGCAGGCTCTGATGATTATTACGATCGATCGTTAGGTTTTTTTAATCTTGATGCTGATGATGATGATGATGATGCTCGGAACGTCTGGCAGATTCAACACTCTCGAATATTCCTTTCCCCCTCATTCAATTAATCTGCCCATCAACCAAGACTGCCCTTGAACTTGAACGTTGAAAATTCCTTCCCCATTCGACCTCGTGTCTCCACCTTTTCAGCGGTCTCTCATTTTGATACCTTTTCGTCTCCTTCTTTCGCAGCGAAGGGATCAACGACCAAGTCTCTACGCCACGACTTCAAACAGGAAATGGAAGCGTTGGTCAATTAGAGATATAAAAACACACGATGATCGACGGTTTTTGGGATGATGAACGGTGAGGAAAAAAAACAGCTCCATTGACTGAACCCTCTGAAATCGACGTGCCTAAAAACTCCTTTCAATTGCACTCACCACAAGCAAACATCTCACTTGAAACATTCGTTGAATCCTGCGGGTGATAGAAATGCAAAAAAATCGCCACGCCGAATGGACACGGTAAACAAGCGGACTTTCTCTTGTTCAGTCACGTGCGAACACAGTCGTTGGGCCCGTTTCTACCTCCGCTTCCTTCTGGAAACCACGATATGATTCTCGCTTTGCGAAAAATACCAAACTCACATCACGGAGACACGGGCCTGCACGTCGTCGACAGAGGAGTGTACTGAGCATTGAGAATCGTTGCGGTATTGATTTTCGCTTAAACGATAAGAAATCCCAGAGAAAAGCATGAAAGTGCAGCATTTACATTCTCACGGCGAGTCCCGCGGAGTCCTCGGGCCCGAACGCAGCTGAATCGTTTCGGGCGACCGTGAACCGGCGATACTTCGATCCTTGAAGAGGATCGAAGGTGGAGGACGTTGAGAAATGCTTGGTATTGAAATTAACGAGATATCAATTTGTATTAACCTCCTGAGTGAATCTGTAATATATTTACAACTTAGATTTTTTTTTCTATTTTTAGATTTTTTTTTCTATTTTTTTCAGAACATTTTGTAACTCATTTAGTCGATGCTGATAGTTTTTATTTAACCTCTTGAGTGAATCTGTAGTATATTTAAAACATAGATTTTTTTTCTATTTTTTCAGAACATTTTTTAACCCATTTAGTCGATGCTGATAATTTTTATTTAACCTCTTAAGTTAATCTGTAGTATATTTAAAACATAGATTTTTTTCTATTTTTTCAGAACATTTTTTAACCCATTCATTCGATGCTGAGAGTTTTTATTTAAATTCCTGAAAAAAAGTTGTGGTTCTCAGGAGGTTAAAACCATATTTCAAATTTGACACACATTCATTTATTTACTACTTATTATTGTTCATTTATTAATTATTTACTTATTACTTCTTGATGATTATTACTTCTATTACAAAATTCTACATAAATTAATTATAATTATTGATTACACTTTTAACATTGAATGAAAATTAATTGTATGAAATTCTTATTAATTAAATAAATAGGTTAAATAATAATTACATTAATTTATGCAGAAATGTTAACTGGAAAAATATGTAATATTGAAATGGATCGAATTAAAGAAAATAAAAAAATTAATTTCAAGATTTTTAAAAAATTGAAATTAAAAAGAATTCGAAATCTTGAAACAAAGAAGATAAATTAATGAAGTCCTTACAGAAATCGACAGTGCATTACACAAATGTCTAAAATAAAAATAACTAAAATAAATATATACAATTGAAAGAAAAATAATAAATACGAGAAGTCGAAATTAATTGAGAATATATGTGTTGATGTGTAATATATAAGAAAATATATAATTTAGAATTAACCAAATACATATTTGAAATTAATTATTTGAGATAAACAATTCGGACAAATGAAAAATCACGCAAAGCCCTTGGCATACAATGCAAGAGGTTAAAACTTTTCTAAAGTTCTGCCGTACATGCAACGTCAGTTAGGAAGGGCGTCCTTCTCGGCGCAGGCGGCCTTGACTCTCCGCCTGGAGAAGCTACGTCTTGAATGTTTCGCATACTCGCTAGGGTATAGCTCCCTTCAGTGGCTCTGTACACCAGACGATCATCGCCTCTCCCTCCTACTTTCTCTCTCTTATTAGCGATCGCAGCTAAATTTCAAGTGCGGAACTATTTTCGTGTGGACGTAATTTAAACGATTTTTTTACGCATCAATGATAAGTGGATTTCCATAATTCATTATAGTTTGGGGAAACAGAAGATTAATTACAAGCAATTGTGTAATTACAATTACAAATCATAATCGAAAAATGATTTTTCATTGATTTTTTATAATTAAAAGAATTTATTTTCCATTGTTTTTTAAATTCAATTTTGATTATCTTTTTTAATTCGATTTTCATTGTTTTTTGTATTGAATTTTTACTGTCTTTTTAAATTCAATTTTTAGTGTCTTTTTAAATTCAATTTTCATGTGGATGTAATTCAAACGATTTTCTTACGCATCAATAACAAGTGGATTTCCACAATTCATTCTAGATTGGCGAAACAGAAGATTAATTACAAGCAATTGTGTAATTACAATTACAAAGCATAATCGAAAAATGATTTTTCATTGATTTTTCATAATTAAAAGAATTTATTTTCCATTGTTCTTTTCGTTCAATTTTTATTATCTTTTTAAATTCAATTTTTACTGCCTTTTTTAATTCAATTTTTATTGTCTTTTTTAATTCAATTTTTACTGTCTTCTTAATTCAATTTTCATTGTCTTTTTTAATTCAATTTTTACTGTCTTTTTTAATTCTATTTTTACTGTCTTTTTTAATTCAATTTTCATGGTCTTTTTAAATTTAATTTTCATTGTATTTTTTACATTTATTATCCATTGTGTTTTTCCATGATTAGTTATTTATTAACTTTTTTTTTCGATTTTTCAATTTATTTCGATATTTTTTTTAACTTTCATTTTTTATTGTTTGTTTTGTTTTGTTGTGTGTTTTTTTTCGTAATAAGATAATGTTGTCTCCCGAGGCGCCGAGACAGTTAAAATATTCATAATCGTATTTCCCCCCTCTCCTACGAGAATTCACATCCCCATCTCGAGCTGCTTTCTCTTTCTCTATATATCCCACGATGTTTTATGCCGAAGTTATGCTAATGAAGATTCACGTATGTATAGGGAGACGCGATGGTGGTCGCGGCGCATCCTCCGCTCTTCTCTTCCAGCCTGCAAATACGCACTACGAAGATATTGCAAATCGATAACGTCTCACGAAGTACGAGATAGAATACGACGATCGTTTTTAGCGAATGAAAACAGGAGCAATGGGAATCGAGAGCCTAGAATCGCTGAGGAGCTCCAGGGGCGATACAAATTATTTATTCATATTCGTAAAGTCATCAATGTGTGTGTCTACGTGTGCCTGTATTTCCTACCTCGTAGCTTGGCTTCTCTCGATTCATTCGGCGCAACTCTGGAAATCAATTAAAAACGAGTCTATCGATTTCTACGCCCTCGAGGGACACTGTAATTATATTTTATTGACTGCAGCCGAAGAATCCCTTCTCCATTACTGTATGTCTAATGGTGCAAAATGGATATAGCTGATCGTTGATGAGGTTTCGATATCGACCCCGAGCTCCACGGGACCGATAACACAGGTCTGCAAAAAAAATTTTTCAAAAAAACTGTTTGAAATTCGATAACTGACTTTTATGTACTTATCAGCGCTGAATTCAAAAATGCAATCCGTTTTTTTCTATCACGTAAGGTTTTCTTACAAAATCGTATTTTTGGGTATAATAATAACAAAATTTAAGCAATTTTTCACATTTAACCAAAGTTATAAAATTTCATTTTATTTATAAATCAGGTTCTAAACTACATTTCCAGTACACTTCTATTTCTCTTTAAGCATATAAGTCATTATAATAACGCTTTCGCTTGTTGTCGAAGCTGGAGGAGTTGTCGATGTTGAAGGGGGGAGGGTAAGGAATTTTTTGTAAAACATTTTGAAAGTACTTTAGGCTAAATAACAGTTTATGAAGATCCTAAAAACTAAAATTCAAACTCACTAGAGTACTGATATGTGTATGAAAATATCAAAAAAACTAAAACTATATAAGCAATTTGTGAAATAACTGTACGTGATGGAATTTTTTCACTATTTTTTCTGAAATCAGCGTTAAAAACACCATAAAAATTACTAATTAAATTGAAAACAATTTTTATGTCGCAGAGCGTGTAATTGATCGTTTTATTCAACAAAATACTGAGAATCACGGTAGGAAGGGGAAGTCGCTGGAAAATGTTGTTTGGAATGAAAGATAGTTTGAATTCCAAGAGGAAGGAATAGCTAGAGAAGGGAACAGAGGACGGTCAAAATGAGAGAGTTTGGTGAAGGCTGAGGGTTGGAGGGGGAGAAAAAGAGAATGAAAAAGAAGCAGGAATGAAAAATAGTTTGAATATTCGAGCAGCTTCCCGAGCTGCTGAGCATTATGCAGTGGCGAAATGGGCACCTTTGTTATAATATCTCAGCTGGATATATCGATTTCGATTATTCAGTGTCCAAAGAAAACAAAAAGGAAATTTTGAAGAAGCAAAACTCTGCTATTAATTACGATAAATAATTACCGATCTTCCAGAATTTCAGGTCTTCTCATCAACACGAATAAAGCTAACAAGAGGAATCACCAATGATGATCGCTATCCAAAAAACCTGAATGTGCAGCTTTCGGAGCAGGTAGAAGATAGCGGATGGAGTGAAAAGAAAAATCGTTTGACCGTTCAGCAGGTTTTCTCGATTCTTTTTCCTAACTTTTGGAACATTCCGTCATCAATCGTCCAACACTCCTTGCGTCATCTTTGGGGCTGTTTCTCATTGTCGATTTTCGTGCTCTACATTTTATCAATTGCCTAGCTACCCTCGTCACGATTGCTTCGAGTATAATTGAAAAACCAAAGAAAAGAAAAGTTGCAAATTCTACCAAATTTGGTCAAACTCCAAAAATATAAAAGTCTGAATTTTTCTTCAGGTCTTCCCACATCACGTATGGAATTCGTGACTTAATCGCTCATTATCAATTGCCTAGCTACCCTCGTCACGATTTCTTCGAGTATAATTGAAAAACCAAAGAAAAAAAAACTTGCAAATTCTACCAAATTTGCCTAAACTCCAAAAATATAAAAGTCTGAATTTTTCTTCAGGTCTCTCCACATCACGTATGGAATTCGTGACTTAATCGCTCATTCGATTCCAAATCGGAGTTGAAAAATAAATAAAAAAACAATACGTAAGTTCAGTGGCTGAGAAAGTGGATGAATTATTCGCCAACGGTAAGACGTACGTATCGAATACAGTACCAATAGATAAAGATTGGTAGGAAAGCCCGTAAATCATACGAGAGTTGTTCATGGTGACCGTCGAGCTTGGTGACACATAAGAGTGAATTATGGAAAACGTGATGACTTCCTACAACCTTTCTCTCTCTGTCTCTTTGTATGTCCTTCCCATACCGGTATTCAGGATCACCGTTATGGATTGCAATATGCTATTCTTCTGTCCCAAGCAGCGTGTCGAGCTTCCGAAGCTTGCAAAGCGCCCTACACGAAGGGAACACACGTGGTTGGTGACTTATGGGCTTTTATCTCTCGTGAATTCCTTACTGCGAAGAACGACGAAGCTCCCGAGGGTCACGGAGGGAGAAAAGAGACGAAGGATGTTGCAGCACGAGAAGCACGCGGTAGCGGAGCGAAAGACACATCCGTGAGCATATTACGTTGAGGGCCTCTGCCTCGCTTTTCTAATTAACTCAGGGAGCGTTTCTACGGCTCTTAAGAAAGCCTAACGAGCTCGTTTCCCGGGACGAGAATAATCGTCCTGGTTAGCAAATATCTGACGTCCTCGCGGACCCAAGCATCTTAGAATCCTGCCTCGATATCGTTTGTCACTCCTCAAACTTCTCGCTACGAGACTTTACGTTCGATGACAAAAACCGTTCTCTATTCGAGACCCCATCAGGTTTTTTTTTCCCGTTCAGAGTTTCCGACACTCGCTGTACCTACCCTCGGATATCCTTTAAGCCATTTGGTGCTGCTGTACCTGATAAGGTAGTATTAAAAATTGCTGTAGTAAAAATTAAGGCAGCTGTTTATTTTTTTATAACAAATATTTGAAATATTTTGAAATATTTTGAAATATTTGAAATATTTTGAAATATTTGAAATATTTTGAAATATGTGAAATATTTTGAAATATTTGAAATATTTTGAAATTTGAAATATTTTTGAAATTTTGAAATATTTTGAAATATTTGAAAACAAACAAATATTTTTATAACAAATATTTGACTGTTTTTGGTAAGAAGACACGCAACGGTAATAATCAATCACTGATATTGGAGGGTAGGTACGTTAAAACTGTCAGGATCGAGGATTGTAAACTTCGAGTTTTGCGGCGATTACGAGTAAGTAGGATCAGATTTATATTTCTATTGTTTAAAATAATATATTTGTATTTCAATATGTGCTTTTTTTTGGAAGCATATATCCGTGGGTTAAAAATAAATATTGAATAAGAGGTTTGAAACTTGTTTTGAAAAAAGTATATGCTTTGAAATACTACTGTACCCAATTGTGTACACCCCCCTCAAGGGGAGCCTAATCATGTTTTTTTTACAATTTTTTTGTATTTTTTCGTTCTTTTGGTTTGTAAATAATATAAAAATAAATATTTCATCAATATATTATGGCTAATTTCATTTTGGTGATTAATCGGTTAATATTGAGGGGCTGCTTCGCCTAAGACTCGCGGGAGATTCTTGACGGATTGTGGTTCAATGCTTTCTAAAAGTACCCGAAAAAATAGTAGATTATTTGAAAATACTTTCGAATGGTTTTTGTAAAATAAATTTTAAGGTATTTGAAATAATGTTTTTAAAGTCTTTCAAAAAGTATTCGTAAAGTATTCAGAACAGTATTTATGGCGCATTTAGAAATATTTTCAAATGTATTCGTAATGAGATTTTAAAAGCATTTGAAATGGTATTTTTCAACATTTTTCGAGGAACTGAAAAATTATAATAACAACGATAAAATATCGAACAAGAAAAGCTTGAAATTATATTCAGTGCTTTTAACCGAATTTTCTCAATTTCCACTATACTCTATTTTACGTACCATCCATGAACATCGATCTAAACAAATTCCTTCAATGTTGAACAAAACGATACTTGCTTCCGTGTTTTAAAATTCAAAAGCCCGGTCCAGAGGTTCCGTAGAACGACTTTTTGAGGATCGGTTTTAACCTCGTTTTAATCATGTTTCAACCATCAGAAAACTGACAGCTGCTAGACATTTGCTCGCAAAATCCCATAAACCCGATAAGCCTTTAATAGTGAAAAAAAAAAATTTACCAAGTTCTTCGATAAGCCCAAACGAACGGTCAGAAAATACTATAAAAAATACTATACTATATAACATTTAAAAAATACTATGTAAAAAAAAAGTAAAATACTATAATGTATAAAATAAAATAAAATACTACGTAAAAAAAAGTAAAATCCTATACTATACAAAACAAAAAAAATACTATGTCAAAAAAATTCCTATAATGTATAAAATAAAAAAATAAAAATTTCCTCAACCTCCATTCAACATCCTTCCTCCATCGGATTTTTCGCAGTCGGAAACTAATTAGCTCCGGGACTCGTTCCTCCGTACATAAAAACACGAATCAAAGTGGACGCTCATTCTTTTCCACCCAGGAATTGCGGGTCCAGGTTTCTCGTATACGTAATAATACACAGCTAGAAAAGAAAATGAGGAAGAATGGGAAGGAAGAGAAAAAAAGAAAGAAAGAAAGAAAGAAAGAGAGCGAGACAGAGAAAGGGGGGGGGGGGAGGAGGGGGTTATATGTACAAAACTGTTACGACCGTGAAGAACTATTTGAGAAACGAGAGGAGCAACATCTGGTCGGCCTCCTCTTAAAATTCCATCGTTGAGTATGGAAGCTATTTCGCTATGCCTCCAGTACCGTCCATTCGTGTGTACAACAGTGAGAATAACTAGCGTACACGTTGGATGAAGGAAGCGAAAGCGAGAGCGATTCGACTCGGCGTCCCTTGTCGCCCTCCCCTCGAGACTTCCATCTTTCCCTCCCCCTTAAAGGAATTTCTACCCCCGCGAAAAGACCATCGACCCTACGTATGGAATCCTCATACGAAAACCCATCAAAACTTCAAAGGCTTTCATCCTCATTCTTACGCTTTGCAATCCGCTACAGTTACGCCCTAATAGATGTCAATCGGGTATTCGTGTAAGTAGAAACAGCCAGGTGTGTTGGCACGCTAACGGCACGACTGCCAGTAGAAATACGGTATGGGAGAGTGTTGCTGGAACGTATACCAGAAGAAGGATCTTCTGTGCACCAGGACTGACGGGATTTGTCTGAACCTCCGACTCTTTTCCCTCTCTCTCAGTCTCTCTTTCTCTCTCGGGGTTAAAGTAGAGTAGGTATGCGAAGCGGTAGACATGCAACTCTCTTGCCAGGACGAAGAGAGGGGCAAATCTTTTTTTGCAATCGCGCACGCTCTCGAGTTAACCGGCAGCAAGAAAATAACATCATTACGACTCCAAGACGATCCGTGCACTCTCGTTCTCCCCTATCGCCCTCTTTGCCCTACCCTCCCTCCTTTTGTCTCTTGCGACTAGTACCAGCTAAGAAATCAAACTCCTATTACGTACCCTTGACTCTTAGACACCATTCTCAAGATTCAATCGTGCCTTGGTAACGACGCTGATAAGTTCGACTGCTTAAGGATGGCTTAAATGCACTCGCGAAAAAAAGTCTGGTGATTGGTCTGATTATTGAATTTTTTTATGACTTCTAATTGTCATTTATGTTTGAAGTAATTTTTTGAAATTTTCATTATATTAGATTTAATGGGTCACGTTTATTTTTTGAGTTTGGTATCGTTGGAAGTTGAAATATTGTTGGATTTATTGACAAATCACTTTTTATTGGCTTTAATTGTTTCTTATTGTTGTTAAAGATTAAATGTTATTGAAATAAAATACTGTTATTAAAATGTTATTTAATACTTGTTGGAATTATTATTAAATCACGTTTCGCAAGTGTTATTTATTTCTAATTATTATTAAAGTTCCAAATGGTTTTTGGAATCATTAATATTTCATGGTATTGTTCAATGTTAAGACCTTGTTGGTTCAACTCGTTAATTGAACTAACAAATTAATCAATGTCAAATTCTTGTCAACAATTTTCGAACTGCCGAAACAGGAAAGACAGAATTTGGTTAAATAAAAAATCAACTAAACCCAAAATACTCATTTTTTCCACAGGTTCTACAGGTGTCCATAACCAAGCATTGAAGCTCTTTCGAAGGTCCTTCGCTTAAACATAATACATGATTCCCTCAGTTATCAACATTTCTAAATAAGCGTTACGACACAATATTTTTACGTACAGATAGGTAAAGCTGTTCAAGCAATTTGTCTATTTTACTTATTCCTTCAAAATTCATTTTCTTCGCCTTACTTTTCTGTTCATCAAAGTATTCCCTTAATACAATACCTTTTCGTGTTTCTCCACGTTTATTATTCCTATCTCTAAAAGCCAGAATAAAAGGACCAACCAGTCCCAACTGAAACTATATAAACCGATAAACCAAGCAGTCTCTTCCAATATCAGGTCATACATCAAGAATTACCTACGAGGGGTGATCCAAAACTAATGATAATGAAAATAAAACACGGTAAATAAAGTAAAAATAATAATTTATTTTTCCACATAGTCTCCTAACAAATCTTACTGAGTCCATCATTTTTCTAAACCCAGAATTCCCTTTGAAAAAAAATTCTTTGTCTTGACCGTCCCAAAAGGCCTCAACAGTGGCCATCGCTTCGCTGTCGTCTTCAGATTTCTTGCCTCTGAGGTGTTCCTTGAGCCGAGGAAAGAGAAGTCAATTCGAATCCCGTTTCTCGAATGGCAGCAATCGCAACTGGGGCTCCATGTTGTCACTTCGGCAGCTCGTATTCAAATGAATGTATCTCCCGGAAATGGTGACCTATCTATATGATTTTTTTAGGCTGAAGTAGTGAATGTATAAGCAGTCAAAAAAAAATTTTTTCAGATTTTTCTGAGGTCCTGAAGTAACCGATAATCATTACTTTTGGATGACCCCTCGTAATTGAATAATCCATTGGCCCTTTGACCGATAATTTCCACGGCATTTTCGACACGCCATTTTATCCGAGTCGAATTTGTCCCTCGTTCCGGCTCGTTGCAACAGCACCAGCAGCCCATACGCTGGAGAAAAGTGAATGCGAATATAGTGGCTATACGGGCACGAAGCGAATTCGCAAAGACGCCTGCCATAGGGTTTTGCATGGTCGTCGGGGTCTCCGAGGCTCTTTGCTCGCGCCGGGACTCACACAATGAGGCCTAGTACACACGCCACCTATCTCGCTTCCTCTCTCATTTCTGCTCTCTTTCTCGCGCTGTGAGAGGCGTTATAAAGGGCTCTGTGTAGTTATTAGGGGTTATGACGGCGGTAATATCTCACTCAGCGGGCTCCTCTGTAATGTTATGGCCGGGACCAACCCCTTCCAACGTCGGGGAAGAGAACATCTCTTGGATAGACCGCTTGAAAGAGCCTCCGGATGAGAGAGGTCTTTCCCTTTTGCGGATGAGGAGCAAGAGGAAGTGAGAAATAGAGGAAGGGTGGGAGGATGAAGGGAGTGAAGGGTGGCGGGGCGGGGGAGGGGGGGGGTGCAGGGAAACGTCGCACGCGCGTTATTCCTTCCTTTCTTCTGTTCCTTCCACGTAGCGTTTCTCCCACTTCAGCATATTTCTTTTATCATCGCCAAATCCTTTTTCTGTTACTCGTGGAGAATCTTCTTTTAACCCTCTATAACTCAAGAACATGGATTTTTCATTTTTCTGTGGTTTACGGGTAATTAAAACGAAATAATAATTCATTTGTTCAATTATTTTCCAAAAAAAATCAAAGAAAAACAAACCCAAAGGAATTTACAAAAAAGAGGAAAATAATGAAAATGAATGTTACTGATAACGTTGAATATCAAATATTAAAACACTTACCTGTCCATGTTATTCACAATATAGCCTCAAAACACGAAAAAATTATTTTTTAATCATTTTCAATTCGGAGCACTTTAGTAGCTGTAGAATTTTAGTAGCTGTTCGCTACGTCTGTTTGTAGACTACGGTACACGGTGCAATATAATGTCAAAAAATGAATCGTACGAATTTAGTGGTAGGTCGAACGGTATGTTGCTTTCAGTCTACATCATGATACAGAGGGTTAACCCATTTTCCTTCTTTCTGATTATTCTTTGGCTTGGTCTGATCTTTACCTTCCTGCTGGTTCTCTATTCGGAGTGATCCTTTTTTCTGATCACTTCCAGCAGTCTTTTGGTCCTCTTGATCAGACACACTAATGATGATTCTATCTGCGACAAATTCATACAAGGCAGTCAAGATTAACTGGAATAAAAGGTTTTTTTTGATTAGGGAGCAATCAGCCAATAACTTGTTTCCTCAAGTGATATAAAAAGAACATCAAAGAACCTTTACAAAAATAAATGTAACGATTTATATGGGAGGTAGATAAAACGAATATTCGGCGAATCGTCTGACGTTCGAATCTTCCCAAGACGATAAAAACAATTCTCCGATCGGTGCTTTGGGTTCCAGGAATAAAAAAAGGGTGGGAGGGAGAAGGAAAGAAAGAAGTGGGAAGTTGTGCGAGAGAGGGATCAGTGTGAGAAGGAACTTTGACGGTTCTCGCGGCGAGACACTAATTATTTCTAATTGGCCATAAAACCCTGGGGGTCCTCTGTGTGTTTCAACCTCTAATCGTCCTGTAATCTCTGAGAGCTTAAGAGAAGGGAGAGACAAATGTGGAAAGGTAAAAAATAAGATTCCGTATTATCTAATGGTCACTCCACGAGGGGCCCTCATCTCTTTGTATTATTTCCTAATACGCCCTCATCCCTCTCAAACGAATTGACGCTTCGCCATCCTAACAGTACTTTTTAAAATTTTTTATTTACTATTTTTAGATTTTTACTATTTTTAGATTTTTACTATTTTTATATTTTTACTATTTTTAGATGTTTACTATTTTTAGATTTTATTCACGTTTTTGTATACGCACGTTTATTGTAAGATCGTTGATAGCATTCCTTTAATTGATTTATCATAATTATTAATAATGTAATCTTTAATAATTGACGATTAATAATACGTAATTTTTATTATTGATGAATAATAATTAATGATAATGTTAACTATTATTTTCCATTTGAAGAAAAGAATATTCAGTTTCAATTACTTTTTCAACTTACTGATATTATTATTGTTCTTTAGTGTTATAGATAAATAAAAACATGATATCGAAAATTCTTAATAACTTAATGATTTTTTTGGCGCGATTGCGAATGACGATAGTCACTCACAGTAATCGAAATTATAAAAAATATACTTCTACGCTTATTATGATTATTATGATTATTATTATTATTATTATTACTATTACAAATATTATTAATTATATATTAATAATGAATTGAGTAACCTTAAAATGCGTTAGTTCTTATATTACATGATATAAATATATTGGGAAATAAATATGTAATTGGATCGTTATTAATTCATTGTATTATTAATTGGCAATAAAAATAAACTTTTCCACTTCGAAATAATTTCTATGACCTAAGACGTTATTAAAACCAGGCTCGATGATTCTTGATACTCATTAATATTAATTATTCATTAGTTAGAAATGAAAGATTAATAAAATGTGGTATTTTTAATATTATATTGGAAAAAAATATAATAAATAGTAAATGTTGAAAGGAATATTAATTAGTTCATGGTGAATGAACTATCAATAAATGTTGATAATTAATAGTGATATTATTTGATACAATGTTAATATTAATTCATATAAATATTAATGAGTAAAAAAAATAATGAGTGCTCTTTTTTTCAATACATGTTGATAAGTAATAGTGATATTATTTGATATAATATTAATATTAATTCGTATAAATATTAATGAGTAAAAAAAATAATGAGTGCTCTTTTTTTCAATAAATATTGATAAGTAATAGCGATAGTATTTCATATAATATTAACATTAATTCGTATAAATATTAATTAGTAAAAAAAATAATGAGTGCTCTTTTTTTCAATAAATATTGATAAGTATTAGTGATATTATTTGATATAATATTAATATTAATTCGTATAAATATTAATGAGTAAAAAAAATAATGAGTGCTCTTTTTTACACTTTGGGATCAATACACAAAGGTCCCTCAAGGGCACCCTCCTTTCTCCTCGTGTTTTAGCGTCGCGACAATCCATGGTGGATTCGCCAAGCTGCAGGAAGATATGCAAGGAACATTAATGGACCTCGGGCGTGAATTATTCTTTGATTCTCTCGGCTAAATGTCGATCTCTTAAAACTTCAAGCCAACCTCGCTGATTTTCGCAACGAGTCAATTAAGGCTATTGAAGAGCTGTATAAGCTCGCCTGATAAATTAATGAGGCAAATTCATGGGGCAGGGGAAAGAGAGAAAGCGAGATACACACACGTTAAGAGAGAGAGAGGGTTGAGGAAAATTAACATAATTGCAAATCATCCGAACGGATTCCTGATGGAACTCGTTCTCGGTATGCCCGATGCCTGAAGAACTTGCCTCCACTTCCGTTCCACGATCAACCTGTTAACGGTTTTAACATTTATTCAGGTATCAAATCTGCTTACAATCTCGTCGTCTTCACTCGTGCCCATTTTTTTCGTTCCTTTTACGAAATTGCTTTTTTTCAATGCAATCCTGCTATTTCCTCAGCAATTAAGGGGTTAGACTACTCGTGTTGAGTGAAATTTTGGTATTACCTAAAGAAATTTATTTTGCAATAAACAAAGCCAATTGATCGATTGAACTATTGGGCATTTGTTAATCCTTTAATATATGTACATCAATAAACGTCGTATGAAAAAAGCCATCGAAAAACATTGATAATTTGAAAAATTATGAAAAATCTAGTAAAGCACTTTTGATCGTGGAGAGATCAACGATGCTTTTACACGACAAAAACAAACAAAATACAACTTTTTCTTTAAAAGATATTTTATTCGATCAAGACAAAAAATAGTTTTATTTTCTTCTCTATACTTCGAGAAAAAACGATATCGTTATTGTTAATAACAGGTGAATAGAAACCCTAACAATTATTTATTATCAATGTAATTTATAATGAATTATTTTATGTAATTTATTATTATTATTTATTATTAATTATTTATTATTAATTATTTATTATCAATGTAACCTTTACCAACTATTATTTACGAATCGAAAGCTTTAAAATTCATAAGTACATCTTCATTCATACCGTTTCTCTATTGTTTATAAATAAATAATTTTTACTGGGAAGTAAATCATTCAAATGTATTATCAATTGAGAAAAAGTATTTTCAACGATTAAGAATAGCTACAGATTTCTTAATATCTGATAAAAGAACTCTGAAATAATTCGACTAAATTTTTTTTTCCGTTTAACTTGAAAACGTCACTTCATTCAATACAGTGCATCGTGAATCGTATCGTTTGGATCGTCCATTGAGCATTCAGCTCATTGTTTTTCTCCAGTCACGGATTTTGTTGATTTCTTATCACGGAGTGGGAAAAAGAGGGAGAGGGAGAGAGAAAGAGAGATAGGAAGATTTCGCGGCATTCCCGGATATACGTGCCAAGAAAAATGTCCGTATCTCTTGGAGTCTCGTCGTTTACTCGGCGGGAAAGTGTCAGGGACTTAGGCAGTGAAAGTGATGCCGATGTTGATTCACGATACTTATGTATAGAAGAAAGCCTGGAGAGTCATTGGTGCACACTGTCTAGTGCGAAAACCCAAACAACGTTCCGAGTAAGGAATCCGAAAAAAATTTCGAAAATCCGAAAAAAATTTCGAAAATCCGAAAAAAAATTCGAAAATCCAAAAAAAATTTCGAAAATCCGAAAAAAATCGTTAAGGAACAACGAATAACTTCGTGTAAATCGGATACGTGTAAGTCGGAAGAGAATAATAATTAACCGATTGAAAATCGATAGAAAGTATTTTTTATTCGAGGAACCGAAAGTGGCTGGAAAGTCCTTTAATCGAGTCTTCATTTGCGTCGAATTCATATTGCCATGAAAAATAAGAGTTCGTGAAAAAATCGCTTAACGGCCAACATTTTGTTGATAGCGATGAACCAAAGTTTTTTTTTCATAAAAGCATTGCGATGTTTCGTTATTTTTTATGTAGATTGAGCTAAGTTGAAACTCAACCTAATTAATCGATCGATTCTAAACGGTAAATCTAAAATTTATATTTTAAAACTTGATCCAACCAATTGTAAAAGTTAGCCCAATCAATTTTAAAATTAACCTCACCAAATCTTTTAGCCTGTTCAATCGTTCGATTCAAAATTTTTTCCAAATTTTCGACCATTCAGTTCCACACGTTCTGGAACCACTAACGTTTTCATAAGCAGGTTTCCCCTGAGACACGGTATTAAATTCCTACTTTCGTAACTTCCAAATTATTTAATTAAATATTCTAAAACAATCAGCGTATCATTATCGTACAAAGAACAATCATCAGTCAAAATTTGCAACAACGCGATCTACTTTTTAACATTCATCCAGTAATTACTCGAATTAATTACTCAAATTTGTTTCATTAATTAAAAATCATAAATAATATTGAAAAATGAGAAAAAAAAATTGCGCACTTTTGCCCCTGCATAATTCGACTCGCAATTATACCTACCTCTCTAATCTCTGTCGACATCCAACTTTTCTGAAGTTGAATGACGTTGAATGGAACGAAATCTTGGCGATGTTCTTTTGGGGCCTTTGGTGGGATGGAAAAAGGGGGGGGAGGGAAGACTTCGAGCACGTTTGTGTTCTCGGATCCTCGAAAGAATGTTTCCGGTGGTTGCGGTACTTATGCAACGTCCGTTTCGTACACTTGCGGTTCTCGAGTGGGGAAGCGACCAAGACGAGTCGAAGAGGAGGTGAAAGAAAAGAAGAAAGGAGAAAGAGGAAGAAGAGATCAGCCGGTTACTCCGTTATTCCGAACTACCGCTTATCGAGAGTGTGCTCGCTCGCGCGCTCTTCAAGGTCGTGACTGTTCACCAAGATGTAGCCGCGGCTAAACCCTTCCGCTACGACTCTCCTTCTTTCGCCAGGCTCTTGGACACTCTTTGGACACTCGCTATACTTCCCTTTCACCCCCTCTGTCTCATTCTCGATCTGTCGCATCTCCAGGGTTACTGTTAACTCGACGTATTCCTTGCAAGACGTCATCGTAGAATTAAAATGCAATAAATTAAGCCACCAAATGTTCTACCGAATCTCACTAGTTTTTTAGTTACGTTAGATTTTTGATATTGATACTTTTAAAAATTTGATATTTGATATTAAAAATTGATATTGATTAAAACTACTAATAACGTTAACGAAATTGTTTCAAATGATTTTCTGACCTTTTTATGAAATGCACTCCTTCCTGTACTAAATCAAAAACAATTTTCATGGAGTCCATGACTTTGTATTAAGTTTTACACCTTTTTGGATAGCTAGTAAGACAAGGATATTTTCCTAGTAATTTGTACATCAGGCGTAGTATTTTTTTTTCACTAGACAATATTTTTTATTAAGCAAGAGCAAAAATTACAAAAAAAAAAATTGTTCGATCAAATACATGTACTTGTACATGTACATATACTTGGTGTACTTGTACATGTACATGTACATGTACAAGTACACCATCAAATCTCTCTCTCTCTCTCTCTCTCTCTCTCTCTCTCCCTCTCTATCGGATCTCTAACGACTCTCGATGGGTACATCTCGGCGTGATATAACGAGCTAACGACCGGCGGACGACTAACGACTTTGATCGAGCAAGGAGAGTGCTTTGCACGCCCGTCCTAGAAATCCCGTGCAATCGTGGCTCTGAAGAAACCGCGTGAGAGTTCCTTGTCCTGCTCTCGATATTCTTCTTCGTACTCAACATTTTCCTTTTACTCATTTCTCCATTCTATGCACCTGAACGCGTCCTATAACGCCCCTCGAGACCTCGACTTTGCACTTTTTTTTTTCTCGCGCTTGTTCGTCATTCGACCGTGAATTGAAACGCGAGTTCGTTTGGATTTGTTTTACCTTACTCAGGATTTCACCACTGACCTTGAGAAATGATAAGCGATTTTTTGTCGATGTACTGATACTTATTATTTTAGATTTTATGCACGTTTATTGTGAGATAGTTAATAGTGTTTTTTGAATTAATTAATAATAATAAATAATAATGTTACTATTTTAGATTTTATGCACGATTATTGTGAGATAGTTAATAGTGTTTTTTAAAGTAATTAATAATAATAAATAATAATGCCACGCTTTATTCTTTATTTCGTTATTTATTAAGTTGCTTTTTCAACTTACTGATATTATTATTATTTTTTAGTGTTTTTTAGTGTTTTAGTGTTTTTTAGTGTTTAGTTTTTTGTTTAGTTTAGTGTTTAGTTTAGTGTTTTGTTTGTTTTGTTTAGTTTAGTGTTTTGTTTGTTTTGTTTAGTTTAGTTTTGTTTGTTTTAGTTTGTTTGTTTAGTTTGTTTGTTTTGTTTAGTTTGTTTTGTTTAGTGTTTTGTTTAGTTTAGTGTTTAGTTTTTTAGTGTTTAGTTTTTTTAGTGTTTAGTTTTTTAGTGTTTAGTTAGTTTTTTTAGTGTTTAGTTTTAGTTTAGTGTTTTTAGTTTTTTAGTTTTTTAGTGTTTAGTGTTTTAGTATAAATAAAAACATGATACCGAAAATGTTGAATAAATTAACGATTTTTTTTACTTTGGCAACTTTTCTGTTTTTTTTTTCAGAATTCTCCAACGATCTGCCCAAAAGTTGAAACTTTGAGCACATCGTCGGAAAATATCCTGGAGAGAAACTTTCAAATGACGATGAATTTATTTTGTGTTTGTTGGGACAGTGAGGCGCTACCAATAACTGGCGAACAATTACCCTCAATATATTTGCAAGGTTTTCGCTGACTACGACAAAAAAAGCTTCTTCAATCTGGGGAACCCGTAAAACTAACCGGCCTGAAGTTCTCCATCTCTGGTTTCTTCTCTTCTATCTTTGCCTCTGTCTCGTCGGTCTCGCGGAGAATTTTGATGACGACCACATGACGATGCAGCCGCGGCATCTCGAGACATAGAGACGAGGAGAGAGTGCTTCTCTGGCTGTTCTCCAGTAGTCCCTTCCCACAACATACACGAGACATTCCATTCTGAATCATTGTTTTTTTTTTCATTATTTAAAATGATGATAAAACCCAAAAAAAAAATCGAATCGACCAGCTGGAGCCATTCAATTTTTTGTCATGATCGAAAGTTTGGATGGTATCACTGAAACCTAAATTTCAGTGATACCATTCAAGAATTAGGATCCTAGTAATATCGAAACCAGTATTTCCTGCACAAGCTTTTTAATTTTATTTAATAAATTTATTTAATAAAATTTAATAAATTAAAAAATAAAAAATAAAAATTTTAATTTTTTGTTGAAAATTTTAAAATTAAAAAAATTTTTTTTTTAAATTAATAAAATTTAATAAATTTATTTAATAAAAGCTCATTTAATTTTTTCGTTCCCTGCTACGAAAAATCGTTAGAATAGATTTCATTTGAAGGTAGAAAACGGAGGAGATAAAAAAAGGAA
This sequence comes from Ophioninae sp. B BG-2022a, assembly GCA_030522765.1. NCBI lineage: Eukaryota > Metazoa > Arthropoda > Insecta > Hymenoptera > Ichneumonidae > Ophioninae sp. B BG-2022a. Next base: position 3,057 of record JAPYZJ010001537.1, on the reverse strand, counting down.
AATTGGAGACTCGCTGTTACTTTGACGCAAAACGTCCCATGGGTGTCTTTCAGGTCTTTCATCCACCGAGATCCACGTCTCGCTGATTTTCGCTCGAAGATCAAAGCGGCGTAAAAAGCTTGAGAAAAGAGGGCGGAAACGACCTGATGAGCTTTTTAGGAAGCCGCAGGACGAAACGATTAGTCGCAGTGGGCATGGAAGGAAACAATTTTATGATCACCATGATTGGTAAGTGAGTTTGGAAATTTTCATTCGCCAGACACTATTGCTGAAGCATCGATTCATTTTCACAATGATAACACAGGTCTGCAAATTTTAACTTTTATTTTCCCTTTTGAGATTCAATGACTGATTCTAGTGTATTTCGATGCGCTGATTACGAATATGAACTCAGTTTTCCGCTACCTCATCTAGTTTTCCCGAAAAATTCATTTTTTTATTTTCGTAAAAATCAACACCTTTGTAAGGAAATATTTTTTTTAATTTAAGTAAATAAATTACAAAATAGATTCTACAACTATGCCCTACATAAATTTACAACTATGCCCTAATAACGACCTCATAAGCAAATGACCTAAAATTTTATGTTTTTTTTCGAGCTATTACTGTAGGCCATTAATTGAATTAAATAAATACAATTAAACCATGAATTAGGAGCAGTTCCTAGAATCTAAATAAAGCTAATTAATAATTTTTTTTCGAAAAATCTGGACGTGTTGGAATTTTTTAATTATTTTTCCCATATTTAGCTTCCCAAAATTTATCGGTATCAACCATCAAATCTCGGAGGGGGAGATCCCTGCAAACCTGTGTAATTTATGACGTTTATTTGTCTGAAACATTTTATTTTGGGGAAAATTTTTTTTTCTCGAAAGTATTTGTTCAGTGACGTAGAACTTTGGAGAGCAATAAGATTACTCGAAGTGGGCTGCGGAAGCAAATGATGAAGACTTTCTCGTCGCATAATGAAAAACAAACCGTCTATTTTTTTTTCTCGTCAGTTTCCACTTCCTCTCTTTTCTTTTGACACAAAGCATTCGCATGAGGTCGACAACTCGTTAGTGGCGACGTCACGGACTAATAACTCTCGAATCGTCCAGGTTGAGGAACTCATTACGAAACGAGAAAAAAAAACCCACAGTCAAATCCTCTGGAGTTTGGTCGATAATGATAAAAAAAAAAAACAAAAAATTAAAAACGTATCTTCAAAGCCTAAACATATAAGGAAGCTCGTCGCGACGTGTGGCGTCGCCCATTATTTTCGTATAATTATTTTTCGATTTACTTCCGAAAGTTACGTAACTGAAACTCAGTGAAATTCCATCTCAGAAAACTTTATCTGTCACAATCTTCTCGCAGTTTCCCTGTGCCCTCGTGGAATATCGTTAGGACTTTTAAAAACGAAAAAAGATACACCCTTGCTCAAAAGAATTAGGCGCTCTGTAAGATTCCTTTCCGGACAAAATATCCAATATCTCAACGAAAACAAAATTTTCAAATCAATTTAAAAAAAAAAGACTTTTTGAGTGAAAAAAGCCAGCTTCGTTCTGCTTTTTTTCTTTTCGTTTTTGCAATGTTTTTTTTTTGTACAAAACATTTCGAAAATACCGATTATTGCTCTTTAAAAAATCGCATGCTGGACTTTGATGGACCATGTAAAAAGTAGTAATCTCGCCATCTGGTGATAAGATCTTTAAAAAAGACGGTTAGATTACATTCAATTTTTTTAAATTACATTTTTTTCCGCGCAGATATTAGATTTTCCTTGAAAGAAAAAACAACCGGAGATTTTTTTGTCTTCAGAGAAAGAAAGAGAGAGAGATTTGATTTGATTTGATTTGATTTGATTTGATATGATTTATCATGCTCCAGTACACTTTCGGGCAAAATATTTCAAAACATTGTATGTTAAACAAAAATATCGATAACATAATAATCATAAAAGTGAATAATGATAAAGGTAATAATGATGTTAACAATAACAGTAACCGTAATACTAGTAAACATAATAGTAATAATGATACCAACGATGAAATAATAATAATAATAATAATCGTAAACATAATCATAACAATACTAATAATTATTATAATAATAGTAATAATAGACCAATAATAATAATAATAATCCTAATACAAATAGAACGACTTAAGCTAGTCAAGTGTGTTTTACAATCGATAGAAGATACACGATGCAGAGTGAATACGCAGACGTAAAGCACAATTGACCCAAACGAATTCAAATCCAAGGTCCATTTCGAGTTCAGATTCAAATTCAAATACAAGCACAATTTCAAATTCAAAGCTGCAAAGCCAAAAAACTCAAGTCACTAAAGTCACTAAAGTCACTAAAGACCACGCTGAGATCGATCGATTGATTGATAACTTTAATATGCCCTAGATAACTATTCGTGCAAAAAAGGATAATACAACAGACAATATTTTGACAATCGTAGAAAGAACAATAATAACAATAAAAAATAAAATAAAAATAACAATGAGTAAAATGAATCAAATAAGATCAAGATCTAGTAGATCTAGTAGAGAGAGAGAGAAACAGAGAGAGAGAGAGAAAGAGAGCGAGAGAAAGAGAGAAAGAGAGAGAGAGAGAAAGAAAGAGACAGAGAGAAAGAGAGAGAGAGAGAGAGAGAGGAGTTTGTGGCAACGCGTTTGCAGCTCTGAGGAAGAGGAGTGCCAAGAGCCCATCGGGAACTGGCCCAAGTGAGGGAGAATCCAAGAGAGCGAGAGAGAGAGAGAGAGAGAGAAAGGGAGTGAAAAGAAGAAGGCAAGAATCGAGCCAGAGGCAGGTAGCAGTCGAGCAATCAGGCTGTGGCTGGCAGGCGGCCGATTCCTCTGGTGGGGCTCGGAGGGCCGCGGCGTTATTATCTACTTGGGTGGACAGGTGCCACAGGGGGGATAGGTAAAAGTGTAGAAAACGGAGGACGAGAGAGAGAAAGATAGAAAGAGAGAGAGAGAGAGAGAGAGAGAGAGAGAGAGAGAGAGAGAGAGAGAGAGAGAGAGAGAGAGAGAGAGAGAGAGAGAGAGAGAGAGAGAGAGA